>JADBJO010005006.1:52500-95000 GCA_016801955.1 Conus betulinus | reverse complement strand
CGTTGCTTGCGAGAAATCATAGCAGGTGAATATTAGAGACACAAGAAGAAAACGCGTTTATTATCAAAGTTCTTTGTCTTCAAAAAAAACACAGGCTGCGGATCTAGTGTTTGTCGTCTGTTTGGGAGACATTGCGGCAGGTGAAGTCTGAGGACAATAGAAAGAAACCCAACTGACTTTTCAAACTTATATTTCCTCCTTGACTAAACAAAACAGTTGTTCACACAAGTTTGGATGATGATAGAGGGTGAACATGTCCACAGATGTCTTGTGAAAGTCATGCAGGCCAAAAGTCGAGCATAAAGTGTGAAAGAAGCACATCTGCACATGAATCAAGAACCATTGGCATAGTGTTATCCGTCTTAGGGATGTCAATAGTTTACCTACCATGTGATTCATTGCTTTTGTCATTGATAATATTTGTCTTTTTGTCTTCTTTTTTTTTTTTAGTAGTAATTTTCCTTGTCGTTTAATTACTTTTTCAAGTTGCCAGCTTTTTTCCTTGATGTTGACAGCCATGAGAGTCTATCTGTTGGGCTGTAAAATAGAAAAAAAAATGAAAGTAAACAGCTGTCATCAAGAAACGCTCTGTATCTGTTTAGAGATCATAAGGTTTCTTGTTCTCATGATTCAGAAATCGATGAATTCATTGCACTCATTTTTTTTCAAGGTCTCTGTTAGTGCTGTGATGAAAATTTACTTTCCCATCCGCCCACCATTCCTACCTCCTCCCCACCCTATTCAGACTGTTTGAAAATTGTCAGTTGAAGATCGTTACCTCCGTAGTAAGCTGGTGAGGTAGGTGTCTTCGGTTTTGTTGTTGTTTTTCAATTAGCTTTTACTCCACTGACAGTGGAATGATAGTATCGCTCAACCCATTTCGATTCAGTTG
The DNA here is from genome assembly GCA_016801955.1 of Conus betulinus. Classification (NCBI taxonomy): domain Eukaryota; kingdom Metazoa; phylum Mollusca; class Gastropoda; order Neogastropoda; family Conidae; genus Conus; species Conus betulinus. The sequence continues at coordinate 94,108 of JADBJO010005006.1, read as the reverse complement.
CCTAAATAAACGCAGGCTGGGCCTCGGTTACCTTGAAGAAAATGCAGAAAAACATTGCAAGTAATGGTTCAGAACTTCCAATGCAAAGACAGCATGCATTCAGTTTCTCAAAGATGTGCAAAGGAGATTATCATGAAAACAGTCCTAACTGTAAAAAAAAAAATAGTAATAAATTAAAAAATTGGACTTGTCAAAGAATTTGGACTGCAACTGCTGCTTCAGTTTTCTTGGAAGTCAGCTGGCAGCAGTCGTCTTCATACAAGTTAGTTGTCTGGAATGAGAGACAACATATCCATCTCAGTATGAGCTGCAGTATATAAAGACACAGACCTCAATTCATTTCAAGCATTCATCATTCATAAGGCAAGAGGCTGTGCTATTCATGAAATTGTATTTTATCAGTGCTGTTTGACAGAATAGATGATCTTTGGAAATAGTTGTGAGTGAGGGTCAAAAAACTGCTTTTAGACACTGCATGATCAGAATAAACAATCCCAGAGAACTCTACTGATGTATTAAGGGATGTCTGTCATAGTCTTACAGGCTTTGGAGTGGGCGGGAGTGGGGGGGGGGGGGGGAGTGCTGAGAAGCATAGATCACTTGCTATCTTTGATTTTAAACATCATCACATTTTCGCTGTGCCATCAAAACAAGTCCTGTTCTTGAAAGCACTGGGTCTTATAAGGCTGCAAACAATCAGCCATCATCACACACATGCATACACTGCTTGAGCAATGTTTTATGGTACTGATTTAAAAACTGGAAACCGCAGTCTGTCTGTCCCCCGCCCACACAGCCCCGTTTTCCCACAAGCTTTTCTGGAAACAGGTTTATTGATAATTCATGTCTTTTATTCTGAGGGCTCAGTACAAACCAGAGGTTTCACAGATGCAAGAGACTAGAAATTTCCTAGCATTTGGCAAGTACTGGTATTTCCTAACACATCCATGTGGCATGCATGGCAAGATGAGGTGAAAAATAGCTGGAGTATCTTTTGGCTGTCTCACATGCAAATCTGTTTTAATATTTTTTCCTTTCTTTTAACATCTAGCAAAGAGTTGACTTTGGTAAGATGACAACCCTGATGTGGTCTTTTGCATTCGGGTAAGTATAAGCAGCATGAATTAAATTGCACGCAAGGGGAAATGGCCTTAAGTTGTAATGTCCTGTGATTTTAACATTCTCTGACTAGTTTATAAAATGATCAAAATGCTGACTATTCCACTTCCAGAAGAGCTTGAAGAGGTGCCACATTGTAAAACAGAATTTGTCTAGCTCCCTTTTCTTTTCTCTTATGTCTCTTGCTTTTTTTTTCAACAGAAGCAGATGCAAGCTGCTCACAAATTCTTGCGTCAGTGAAGTCTGCCTCTGGTTTGGCCCCTGCGATCAACTGGGCTAAGAAAGGGAGAAAGTGTGTTTCCAACATTGTGAAGCTCGTGCCTTCTCATGTGTTGCATTGTATGAGCACAGTTGGAATAGTTTGGTGATTCCTCTCCTCCACCTCCTTTCCCCTCCAACACCATGAGCCATTGAAGCAACTTAACAATAAGGCAAGAGACATATGAAATCTTACTGGTCGATTTTAGCAAATAACTTAAAAAAAACTGTAAAAGCCAAGTCAAATCTTACTTTCACTTGATATGACTTTTGATATGACCTGTCAGAAGAAGCAGAAGTGTCAAAGAAGCAACAAATAGTTGGTTTAACCTCCATTTATCAAGAAACCTTGCATCAGTTCAAACACGTCAATATATTACAGGGAAAACATTTGTGCAGTTGTGGACCCTTTGAACATGACAGTTTAGAGCTAAGACAGTTTAAGCAAAGCAGCCTCGATCTTCCAGTAGAAGAGTTGACACATGGCAGGCTGGGAAGGATATAGCCCTTGTCACTATGTGAGGGGGGAAGGGGTCAGAGCATATGACTGCAGTACACTACACGCGCTTTTAGTTGCCATCTTGATTCTAACAAGTGCATTTTCCTGGAAGAATCCCAGTATTTCAAATATTTCTGCCATTTCTGTGTCAGTCCTCAACCACAGCTTTTTCAGTGTGCATTACTTTTCTATACATGTTTTGCTTGTTTGTCATTCCAGCAGCAAATAAAAGTTTAAGGTCAAAATTAAGGGTCAGTTTTATGTTTTGTTTGTTATTTCAGCAGTAAAAGAAATGTTTAAGGTTGCTGACAAAACTTAGTCAGTTTGGTGACTGCTAACATTTTTTTTTTTTTTTTTTTTAGCCTAAACAGCATGACTTTTTTGTAGAAGATTCTTCCTTACATACACTAATGAGTGATGTGTGAAGTGATCGAGTGCAGACTGATATCAGTGAGCATAAAGCAAACATAAACCAAGCAGGACGTTTGTGTGTATGATAATGGAGTAAAACTGTATAAAACAATTAAGGTAAATGTGATGCGGCAAAACATTGTCAGACATGCTAGGTAAATATGTTATGGAATAGAAATTGTAAACAAGGCAGGGAATATGCCTGATGAACTATGGGGTAACATTTTAAAAGCATGCAGAACTGTTTCGTGGACGAAAATAATAGAATATGCAAAGTGAATGGATAATGGAGTAAAACATGTAAACATGGATGCATATGTAACAAAGTAGACTTAGTGTGGTGGGTTGTTGCGTTATCAATATTAGATTATTTTCTTAAAAGTTTGGGATGTTTTGAGGAGAAGAATGTCAGACTAAGAATATAATTTTCTGTGTGAAATAACTAGAGCATTATTATGATGTCCCCGTGTAAATATTTTAAATTGTTATGACCTCATGTATCCTCAAAACTCCTGTTCTTTTTGTATGTCATGTACAGCATACACATACATTACATGCATTTATTGCTTTTGGTGCTTGAAATTAACAGGTTTTTTTCTTTGATGGCTAATGCATTTTTGTTCATGGATTACAGTCATATATTTGAAATCCTCTTTGCAGGACTCTCTGTTCCATACTCAGTTGATCAACATTTATCAAGAGAATGCAAGGTGTGCTGATAAGAACTTTTGAACAGAACACACAATTATTACTTTGTGTTGGTTCCTATTTGACTGCAAGAATTCAAAATAAATTGTTGTTTTGTGTTGGTTCCTATTTGACTGCAAGAATTCAAAATAAATTGTTGTCTCTGTGGTATTTTGAAAGGTCTGAATGACATCAACAAAACCAGTTCATTTTCCTGACTTTTTTTTTTAATGGCACAACCTGAAGCACAAAGTGTGTGTCACTCCCCGTGGGAATGCCAAGGGCTCTTTTAGTGTAAATCTCTCTCCTGCCTCTGGAAACTTGGCGCTTGTAAATTCCACTTTTCTGTAACTGTCTTTGATCTGCCTTTGTTGTTAACTGTTGTCTACTGCTTTTCTACCAGTGGATCATTCTCCTATCTTTGTTCTGGAAACTCGTATGAATCTTTTTATCTTGACAGCAGTTGATTACATACCAGGTTGTTGTGTGTGTTTTTTTTTTCTTTCTTTTTCTTTTTTTTTTTTTTTTTTTTTTTTTTTTTTTTTTTTCTGGTGGTAAGTGAAAAAAATTGTACCTGCAATCAGAGGACACTTTATGCCCTCGGTGCAGTGTCTTGCATATTTTTTTTTTAAAGTATTTTTGTGGTCTTTAAGGGTTTTTTTTTTTTTTTTAATTAACCTTAAAATTTTGTTTAAATGTGGGAGCAGTAATTATAGGGGTATGCCTAGTGCTCCCAGCACAGCTGAAAATGTCAATACATTATACACCATTTCGTAGCTGCTTTTATTCTGGGCCTCTCTTTAACAGTTTAAGGGGGGGGGGGGGGGGGGGGGGGGTTCATTTTAAGATCAGACTTATTGTGTGACTTTTTTTTTCCTGTGTGAGTGTGACAGCCCAGAAAAGTCTGTGGGGTCAGCTATAATGATGATTGAAACTTGAAGCTTGTGTCTGTATATGACATTGTACCCTCCTTCACCAAAATGATTCTATCCCATTCATCAGTTTATATTAAATAAAAGATCAGTATGTATATAGTGCTCCCAGTTCCTGTGGAAATACAATCGAAGGTGCTCAGACACATGCTGTTTACACAGATGGATTTCTCATGTGTCTTTCTTTCCCAGTGTTTTTGTCACACTTTTGCCAATGCATAATTATATATACATATTTTTCTATATCCAATCATTAAGAAGTAGGTTTGTTATGCTGATTGGTGGCTCAGCTGTTGCACATACCCACCCCATGTATGTAAATTCATTTTTCATATCAGATAAGGAAGTAACTCCAGAGTTTTCTTTATAGATTCTTTATGACATGTACAAATTGACTGTGGGTGTGAGAGACTGCAGAAGATAAAGCAGATAATGCTGGTTGTCAGTGTAGAAGGAACACCTGAATATGAACAGAGCCTCTACTGAGGAAACAGTGCAGAGACATTGGACACAATGCATCCAGGGGGGGTTAGTGCATTCTTTGCAAAAAATATGCAGAACATGGTGACCATTAAAAAAGAGAGAGAGAGAGAGAGAGAAAGAAAGAAATAGACATCAGATTCTTGAATGCTAGTTGCACTTGTGGAATGTAAGCACAATATCATTTGAATGTGCCATTTTGAGTACTTTGACCATTGAGTGACAACATTCGGGTATGAAAGATTGTCCTGTTGATAACCTTTTGAAACATATGAACAACACTGAGCCTACAGGCCCTGTAGTGTCAGGAATATTTCAACAAAGTCCTTGTTTAGAGGCCCCCCTTCATGTTGACATCATTGATTTGCCCTCTCAGAGTAGAATAGTTTCTCTTCTGAAGATAGCAAATGCATGGGATAGACTGTATGGAGGAGATGGGCCTCACACTAAGACGTTGCTGGAATTTTTCCCAAAGTGTGGCAATTAACCAAGAATTAATTTCAACGATCGTCTATTGGGGGAAAAAAATGTTTGACTGCAATTACTGTAATGTCCATTATGGTAAATTAAACAGCACCCGCCGTTGATTTTCCATGATGAGAGTTCACATACTTTTTTGATGCACCCATGTTTGTAGGAAGGTTCACCGACAGCATTTGCAGGGGAAACAGGTCTGCAACATCTTTGTCACAGAATGCAACATTCCCAGCAGAAAAAAAAAAGCAGAGAAGCATAACTGATCGTGCTGAAAATTTCTTCCGGAACAAGGTTTGTGGATACATTAACTGCTGCACCATCTGCAGAGCAAAGCTGTCCTGATGAGAGACCCACCAGAGTAAATGAGAAAGAGGGATCATCAAACAGAAGTCTTGTAAAAAGAAACTGAAAGTTTATTGAAATGGAAAAACACCCAACTTCAGGTCTGTCATTAATGGGTTGTTTGTCACCAGGAAATAGCTTCTGTATGTCAAATCCTGTACCTTGCTGTCTACTGCGTGTGCCTACGTACCAGACTTGCGTACATCTAAGGTAATGTTGTAGGGAATATTGCTGTTGTACCAGCACAGTAAAAGGTATGGACCCACCACAGGCAGGAATTAATTATCTCAGTATATCAGTCATGTGGGTCTCCTCAAACAAAATTAATGGTCTCTGCACATTAGATCGAGGTGTTTGGGGCAATAAGACAGCAACAATAAAAACATTGAAAAATAAATGAAAGTAAGAAGACAGAAAAGTATAAACATAAAACATTTTTTTAAACATCATGGTCAAAACGATTGGATTCAGCTGAAGATTCAAAAACCTGTGGTGTACAGTCTTAAAATTGTGACACATGGCACTAGATGGCCATCATTTCAGTTTCAGAATCAAGTACACTTCACTTTACTACCCTGAAGAAGCATTAGGGTTTTTTTTTTTTTTTTTTCTGAGGCTTGGGCTATCTAACATCACCAATGCACAATACTGTAGTCATGCCAGTTAAAGTTGGAAGTCAGAGAGGACATTCTCTAAGTAAGACTAATTACATTTATTTAATCAGAATCAACTACTGGGCTTACTTAGTGGGCCATTTCCATGCTGCCCTATTTTTAGTTTAGGTAGACTTCTTAATTCCCATGCTTGGGTTGCTCAGAGTCACATTTGCTATTTGAGTTGGTAACTGGAGGAGAAGAGATTGAGATGGGGGGGGGGGGGATATGAGCAGCCTGAGATGTTCGTTGCAGTAAAAGTTAATGCAATCAATCTCTCTCTCTCTTTTGAATAGGAAGGCGAGGGGGAGGGGTGGCCATGAAATAGGACCTGTCTTTTTTGTTTTGGAAAATGTAAATGGCTTGGACATTAAAAAAATCTGTGCTGTCTGACTGGTTTCAACAATCTGATCAGAAATGTGTCTAAGGTCAGTACCGATTAAATAATGGGGTGAAAGAAAAGAAGTGTGTGAAGGTGGGGGGGAGGAACTGTGTAAACAGTTGTACACATAAATATGTACGCAAAAAAATTACCTGTATGAACTGCACTGAATGAGAAAAAAAAAAAGGTAAGGAAAGAAACAAGTGTATAAGAAAATTCGTTCACAGTTTTCGTGACTGCAGTTACTTTCATATGAACTCTTTTGTGCGGGAAAATCACCTGAAAGAATGACTATGATTATGGAAGCGCTACAGATTAATTTCAGCTCATGAACACACTGATTGCTGTGATGAACTGATTTTGTTCCCAGATCACATATGACAGAACCAGTCATGTTTCGTATATCATGTTTCCTTTATTAGGAACAGATCATCATATTTATTACCACAGGGGCCCTCAGTCGATTGTTTGTAGCATTTTGGCTACAGAGCTGACACTGATAGTTCTGGGTTCAAATTATTCATGAGGCAATATGTTAACAGCTTGAAAACTGTCACTGCCCACCCAGTAGTTCCAGGTTTAGTTTAGGGCCAAAGGCATTGGAAGAAGAGGTGACTCTGCCTTCTGTAATGCAGTGCCTTGGACAAGGTGAAGGTATAACAACTCACTCTATAGCTATTAGGCTGTGGGGGCAACAACCAGTAAAGCTGACCATATCTGGGATAAAGAGAGTTTTTTTTTTTCAAAACCACATCAGAGAAAATACTTTAAGAGAAACTACAAAAACAGGGCAAGAAAAGAGAAACTGCAAAATCAGGACTAGCTGTTGGGCAAAGGTTCAGAAATGCCTTCCTCAAGTTTGTCTGCAATCTGAAGCATTTACATATATCCTGTAAGGAACCCACCCTGTGCCACACACATGGTGGGCTGCTCTGAAAGGTGATTGAAGCACTGTATGATATCATTGACAGCTACCAATGATATGGTTATTGCCAGAAATATTTTAGAAATCAGTGAAACAAGGATGTGTCAGTAAGAGAAATTAGTACAGTGCAATGATTTTGTCTTCCGCTTGCCCAAATTAAATTATGTCTGCATATTTGTCTTTTTTTTTTGTTCTTTCATGTTATTTTTTGTTCTGTAAATTATTTTTAGGGCTGATCCGGTTGAACTGATTTGTCAGTAACTTCCATTATCACCTGTAAATGAAATGAACATTGTGTAATTGTGCATTTGTACATATGGTTATGTGTGTGTAAGTGTGTGTTTATGCCTGTGTGCATTGAAGTTGAATCAGAAATGTGTACATGTTGATGTGTAACAGGATGTTTGCACAATCTTCCTTTTTGGTAGAAATATATGCAGAGTGAAATGCTTCGTTTATGTGTAAATGTTTGCACCATGTGTCATTGAGGTGAGAATTGGATATACAACATCATTTTTCAGTCACGAGTTCTTTCATGTGAACACTTGTCTGGAAACAGAATGCTTGTGCTTAAATCCATGTGTTACTGATCCATCATGGTAATAAGACATTAGATAGTTGTTATGCAGTGAGCGTTTGATCTCGTCTTTCTCTGCTGTTATTTTAATGGATATATGCAAAGCTTGGTCGTTTTGTTTTTTAATTTGCATGCTTGAGAAAGTGAAATGCATGGAGAGGAGCTTTCCTGGATGGGCACGAATCAGTTGGTGATGCAAGATTGCACTGAATAACGTGATACTGAACAAGTAAGGGAATTTTGTGGAATATTTTCAATGGAATGTCTGTGCGATTAAACAAAAGTGAACAAAATTATCACATCACAGTGGATACAACCAAGTGGCATCTTTCTGGGAATTAATTTTCTAAACTTAAAGATAGACTGCTGGTTTCAGATTTAAACACAACTTGACTGTGCCATCTTGTAAGTGCGACCACGTGAAAATGAGATCTGTTTCTGGAGTGAGTGGAGCCCTCTGTCCTTGTTTATTCTGTGATTGACAAGAAAGCAAGGTCTTCATTTCCTTAATCTTTGCCTTGATAGTAGTGATACCTAGTGTTATATTCCTCTCTCAATGGCAGATCATATTTCCTGTTCAAAGAGATCGGATGGAGATGGAGGGGGAGGGGTTGCTTTTTCATCTCAGCTACCTATGACTTTGTAATTTCTATCTCCCAAATCACCTGAACAAAGAGACTAAAAAAAATGTGTACCTCATGTTTAGAAATAGGGTATGTTTTGTACAAGGACTAGCGAGAAAAACTCTTAAATCACTTAATTCAAGCTTGCAATGTTCATTATCGCTTCAGTGAAATGGGTTACAGCAGTTAAAGAATGTCTTTTGACTGTTTGCTGGTTAGGGTATGTTGTTTATTTTTAACGAACCATTTTTGTTATCTAAAACAAAGATTTTCTCATTTTTGTCATACATGAGTACCTGAACATTTTGAACACATTGATCATTTGGCAACTGTTTCCTTTACAGAAAGGCATTATTAAACTCTTGATATATGAAGTATGAGCAAGTGTTTGTTTTGAATTGTTAATAATATATCATGTGATGGTAAGTGTGGTTGTTTACTTAACATAGTGCATGTCTGGACGCGCGCCGAGTTATTTGAAAATAAATGTGCAGCACCGAAAAGCTGCCAATGTTGAACCCATTTGTTAACTTGTTTAATGATTCCATTCAGTTGCCTCTGTACGTTGACCTTTTTTCTTATTTCCAGGTAAAAAAAAAAACAACACAAAGTTGGTGGTGTCAAGAAGTAGATATATATATGTCCATTTATAAACTGGTTCAGTGGCTCTGCTGTGCTACTTGGGTTTGCATTTCCCCTCTCCATGGCTACTGATGAATTGAACTGGTTTATCAATAAATGTCTGAACTATTCTGCCTTGTGTTAGTGTCAGAGCCTCTCGGATGAATGACAGTGTGTGCAAAGGGAATGTCAAGCTAATGTGGAGTTTAGTGCTTAGTGCCCACGATTTATCATTTCAAAACACAGAGCAATGAGGATGGGGTGATGATGCGTGGGAAGTTGTGAGTGTGTCTGGGGGAGATCCACAGGATAGCCAAGTTTATCTCAAAGATGGAACAACGAGTGTGATGGTGAGGGACAACAGAATGAAAATCAGATTATAAGGTTTTGGTTAAAAACCAATCAGTAGACCATACAACTATCTCAAATGACCAATTACCTGTGTTTGTTATCACTAGCTGTTAACCCATTAGGACAACGTTGGTAAGAGCGTACAGATTTAAACTGGGAATCAGTTCTATTTATACATGTGAGCAAATAGGATTACCGTACAGTCTCATCAATCAACGGAGACTGTTCGTTCGAATGCACAAAAAAATGTGAACAAAGAGGTTTTACTCAACATGGCGATCTGCAAAGACGGAAAGGTAAAAAACTGTACACTAAAACCGTGTTCATTGTTACTCACTTTGCTTCAGTGAGTAAACAGCTAGCATACAAGTCAATATAACTGTGGTGGGCTCCAGTTAAACTTAAAATCTACAATTTGAAAGAAAAAAAATATTTTGTGGGATTTTTGCCAGGGACTTTTTGAAAGAGCCTCAGAAAAGTACTCTATGGAAATCGGAGTGTCACTTTTGGCATACCATTTGCGGATTCTAACCAAAAGTGTGGATCTCCAGCAACTCCATGGAGATGTAACACAGAAGATCTTAAACTGCTCAAGAAGATTGGGGGGGGGGGGGGGGGTGCAATGCTGTAAACAAGAGAATCAGAGAAGAAATAAAGAATCCAAGGTCGAGCAACAGTGCGAGGACTTTGTTTTCAAATGTCTTCGCACTGTTGTTGATCTTGCACTCTTTATTTCTTCACTGATTCTCTTGTTTATAGCACTATTTTTCTCCCCAATGGTCTTGAGCGGTTTTAAGACCTTCTGTGTCACACATCTATCTCCACGATGTTGCCTGAGATCCACAGTCTTGCCCGAGGACCTCTGCTGCTGTTTCAGCCATCGATTGTCTGAAATTGTTAATGACAGCTTCAGGGTCTTCTTCTAACAATAGTTGGGGAATTTTCTGCGATGGCTGGCTAGAATTGTACACCGTTATGGGTCGTACACATCGTTATGGGTTCTTGCAGGTCAGTAAGTTTCGAATAATATATCGTGACAACTTTGGGAGTATAGTTAAGTAAATGTTTAGCTCTCCAGTAGCAATATCTCTGATTACATTTGATTTTGATGAAATTTGATTGTAAGTTCATTTATTGCTCGCCAAAACAATTTCGGGTTCCGGTGTGAAGATATTAAGTCTCAGTAATCTTTACTTTCTCACTGCGCTTTTGTCAATCTATGTCATCATAAAAAAATGTCTGGATTGTTCATCATAGTCAAGTTTCTTTAGAACCTCTCAGAGATACTGCCTGGATCCGGTAGGCGTAATTCTGTACTGTACCATGCTGGTTTAGGAATACGTAGGAACAGTACACACACACACACACACACACACACACACACAGAATCTACTACTTTGACCTTTCCGATTACAAATTTCAGTAGAAGTTCAACTTGTCGCGAGAGTGATCACTACCTTTTACACTGCCCTCTTTTGGGATGATGTAGACGTGCTGCTTTTAGCGCTCTTGGTCTCCAAAGTGAAGCCCATACGACACTTTTTTTTTTTTTGACACGCACTCTTATGGGCAATAGGGGGAAAAAAAAAAAGTGCAGTTATGGGCACACCCACAAAGCAGTACTGATTCTACTGCAGCGTTTCGGGCAGAAGAAACAGACAGAAGGAGATAAGGGGTTGGGGATGGATGGGGAGATGAGGAGAAGATGGGGAGATGAAAGTCGGGGACGGGAGGGGGAAGGGGGGGGGGGGGGGGGGGGCAGAAAAAAAGCTGTGTTTGAATGCTGATAGATAATTAAATAAAGAAGTGAGTAAATAATAAATAAATATGCAAGCAAAGAAACTGAAATCAGAAAGATATGTCCTGTTATTCGTGTTAGCTGAATTTTCATCTAATTATTATTTTTTCTTACTTTCAGTCCAGAAGTTAACCTTGATCAGTCTGTAAAGTTGTGTTGAAAATAAATCAGTTGATTCACTGTGACAGTCAAAATGATGAATGAATATGATATGCATTTTGAAAACAGACCACCAGAGCGTTAAATATTGGGCCAACCTGTTACTTTATAAGCATGTCTGACGAACGTACAGAATGGCCGGGTGTTTAGTTTATCAGGAACAAACGGGCAACATGAAAAGATAGGCCAATCAGTGATTTGCAAACGTGAACAGGAAATTAATGAGTGCAAAAGAAAAAAAAGAAAAGAACACACACACACACACACACACACACACACACACACACACACACTACTCTCTCTCTCTCTCTCTCTCTCTCTCTCTCTCTCTCTCTCTCTCTCTCTCTCATCAAGTGAAATATGACTTCATCTTGGATATGATAAGAAATCCTGATGCGTATTCATTTTGGTTACTCGGAGGACGCGACGTAGATAAGGATGTTCGCCGACGACACGAAGTTGTTTACCAGAGTGGATGTTCCGAACAATCATGAAACCATGCAGAACGACGTGGACGAGCTGATGCAATGGTCCAACAAATGGCGACTAAAATTCCATCCTGATAAGTGCTGCGTCCTGAAACTAGGCCACGAAAGAGAAGCGGAGTACTTCATGAACAGTAAAGACAAAGACGGCAACTCAATCAGAGTAAAACTGAAAGAAACACAGGCAGAGAAGGATCTTGGGTGACCATCGACAAGGCGCTCTCTTTCAAGCAACACGTGGCACAGGCAACATCAAAGGCAAACCGCGTTGTTGAAGTCATCCACAGGACCTTCGACTACCTTACACCAGCAACTTTTGTCCAGCTGTTCAAGGGATTAGTCAGACCACTCCTGGAGTACGGTCACTGTGTGTGGAAGCCAGATGAGAAGAATCAGAAAGGTCTTTGCACTGAAGTGGAAAACGTCCAGAGGAGGGCGACCAAAATGTTTGGCCTTCTGAAGGTCCTCCCGTACCCCGAAAGGCTACGTTGGCTGAAGCTTCCATGTCTGAACACAGGAGAAAGCGGGAAGACGCAACTGAAGTCTACAAGTACCTACATGGCTCTACAAAGTGTCCCGCCCTGACTTCCCCGTCGCCACGAACGAGCTGAGATCCACCAGAGGCAGCTCCCTGAAACTTCAGAAACCAAGGCATCGTCTCAACGTACGGGGCAACTACTTCGCAAACAGAGTTGTGAACCTCTGGAAGAGCCTCCCAGATGATGTGGTAACAGCGCCATCGGTAGACGCCTTCAAGAGAAGATTGGACAAGCACTGGGCAGCACTACCTTCAGTGTACGACCCAGAATGCCTAGACTAAATTGTTCAGTAAGTGATCTGATGGCGCCATCCTCAAACCACCCAGGCCAATCAGTTTTCAGTTTTGAGAACCTGAACATGGTCCTATGACTAAAAGGACCTGAATCTTGTAACGTCAAAGTCAAGTCAAAGTAGGCCTATAAGTAAGCCTAGGCCTACGAAAATTTTTAATGTGAAATTTTCTTGTTGTCAGTCACTCCACGTGCCAGGCAGATCACTTGCTCACGTGAGTCAAAACAATAAGTTACCTGCTTCCAAATGGCATTCTTGTGCTGAGGAGGGTGCACATGCTCCGAGGGGGGAGGAGGGGGTAGCCGAGGGAGGAACCTAAAGCTTTACACTCTGAACGGCTTTGTTAGACTGTTTAAAATGGTTCTAGATTATCACATAATATCACAGATTTGATTTTGTGTGTGTGTGTGTGTGTGTGTGTGTGTGCGCGCCGCGCGTGTATGTGGCGGGGCCATGGGGGGGGGGGGGGGGGGGGGGGGGGGGGGTAAAAGAGCCAGGAGAGGGCCATGCCCTCGGATTCCCTTAATCACGAGAATCGATTTTGCACTGTCGATCCACACAAAGTAGCCTAACACTCAACTGATCAACATTTAGTGTTCGCGTTACTTGACTTGACTTGATGCAATGTTTGAGGCCCTTTTTGGGCCTGTTCGTTGGTCCTGGTTTGGTTATCTACAGATTACACAATTCACTTACGTGAGTTGCATCTCTTTTTATTACTTAATTCACTTACATGAGTTACATCTCTTTATACTCATAGTAGCTTTTTTACATCCAGCCCTCCGGGGCCAAAAGAAATTTAAGAAAGGAAAAGAAAAAAAAAAAATTGATTGATATAAAATAATGGAAAATAACTCTTAAATATGAAAGAGAGAGAGAGAGAGAGAGAGAGAGAGAGAGAGAGAGAGAGAGAGTTTATGACAAAAAAAGCCCTTTTTAAACTCCTAACCCAACAAAACGTAGGGCCTATTTGGTCTGTACACTCTTTTTCACCGGTCTCGTTGAATGAATGAGAATGCGCACGAGAGTTCTTGCTGAGAACATCTTTTTCAGTGGCAGATGCAGACGCTTTCACAGAAGTCAGTCGGACGAGTCGTGGTCTTCGAGAAGGCCACAGGCGAGTACAAGGTAAACTAGGACGATTATTGCCGTTGCTCTATCTTTTAAAGCTTGGACATTTTATGTCAAGAGTCTAGCGCAAAGTGCTCAGCTAAAAAAAAAGGGCGTATGGTGTTATTCCTGATAGTGAGAGCCACTGTTGTTTTTTTTGAGTTCGCGCCACAGGTTGGTAAAGTTTTCCTTAAGAATAAGAGTTTACTCCAAACTTCACAATTTCACACTCAGACTCGGCCAGTGATTCATGCATTCAGGTTTTATATTCGACATATTCTAATGTATTAGAGAACTGCTGTAAGAACAACAGAACCGTGGTGCAGAAAAAGAAAGTAGTGAAGTATTCCCCCCCCTCCCCACCATCCGCGTCTCTTCGCGGATGACGGCGGGCTCAGAACTGATGCTTCGAAGTCGGTGTGTATTGACATTTTGCACTGCGGACGAATTCGTGCCCCCGGACATTCCTTGTTTTCATCCATATGTTATATAGTGCGTATCATATACCGTGTCATATCAATCGTATGTCAAGTGTTCAATTTTTGTTGCGGAGAAAAACATATTGTATGGGTCATTTAGTCCTGTCCCAGCAAAAACCTGCAAAAAACGGATTATCAGCTGATAAATGGGTTTTACCGTCAGCGAGTTTGAAGGCATTGCTAATGCCAAAACAAGAAGCAAACAAAAACTAAGATATTCGTTCTTTTATGCAGTTTGAAACGTTTGCAATGTCTTATTATAGAACTAGACAAGAAGTTTACCTTTTTGGCTGTTGACATGCCTGGCTGCATGGCTCCATACAGCTTCTACTAGTATAGTATAGTATTAAGAGCGATTGAGGCTCAACTTTTAAAGAGCCTATTCGTCTATCAAATTCAAACTTTGATTTTTAGCATTGCATGCAAGCTCAGTTTTTCAGAAGTTATTCTTGGCAAGTAAGGTTATACAATGACGGTAAATTCTTCCAATGTTCATGAAGTCATCTCTTGAAAGCATCCGCTGATGGTGCAGAAACCACTGACTCTGGGATATTGTTCCAAGTATTATTGATCCTGTTCGAGAAGAAGTCCGCTGTAGCTGCTAATTTGCTTCTACTCTATTTCAGCTTCATTGAATTTCCTCATAACTGGCTTTTCGTGTCCTTCAAAAATAGGTTTCTGGGTGTTGTACATTCCATTGAGGAACCCTATAGCTTTCGATCATATCACCACGAAGACAGCGGTGCTCAAGACACGGAAGTTTCAGAATGTTCAGTCTTTCGGGATATGGTTTGTCTTTGAGATGACTCAGTGCTTTCATTGCACGACATTGCACATCCTCAGTGTTACTACATAAACCTTTGGAATGTGGTTGCCAGACACTGTGACCATATTCCATCAGTGGTCTGACCATGCTCTTGAACAAAAGTACAAAAGTTCTTCCAGACAGATCAAAATATTGGCGTACAAGTCCAACTATTCTGTTGGCCTAGACGTAGTCTGAGCAACCTGCTCTTTGAACGAGAGTTTATTATCTACTACGATACCTAAATTTTTTTCCTTTTCAGTTTCATTTAGTCTCACTCTTGTTTTGTTGCCATCTGGCTCTTTCCCCATGAAATACTCATTTTCATTACTCCGACCAAGCTTCAAAACACTACATTTGTCTAGGTGAAAATGCAATAACCATTTGTCAGACCATTCTTGTAAGCTGTTCAAGTCGTCTTGGAGATCTGTCAGACCAATTTCAGTATCACTTCTCATATAAAGTTTCGTATCATCTGCAAACATCTTAGCAGTAGTTTTCAACCCTTTAGGTAAGTCATTTATGTAGATCAGAAACAGCAGAGGCCCAAGCACAGATCCTTGCGGAATACCACTTGTCACACTGTCTTCTGATGAACTGGCTCCATTGATGACGGTTTTTTGTCTCCTGTTACTGAGAAAATCTGTTGCCCAGTCTAGTACTTTACCTTTAATTCCACTTGCAGACAGTTTCTGTACAAGCCTCCTGTGTGGGACAGAGTCAAAGGCCTTCTGATAGTCTACATAAACCACATCAATTGAGCCTCCTCTCTTCCAGTGTACTCGCCCATGAACCTAGGGCTTCAAGCAGTTCCATGGTACAGGAGCGTCTCAGCACAAATTTGTGGTGGTGTTCTGATATCAGCTCGTTGCTAATCAGGCGGTCCAAAATTTGCCCTCTCACCATTTTCTCCATAACCTTGCACACCACACAAGTCAAACTCACAGGGCGGTAATTGTTCGCTGCAGCCTTGCTTCCCTTCTTTAGTACTGGGGACACAAACGCCATTTTCCATTCCTTGGGGAGCTGACCTGTATCAAGCAACTATCTGTATAGCATGGTTATCGGTTGGGCTAATTCTTCTGCTGCTTGTGCAAGGATACTGGGTGGGAAGCCGTCTGAACGGATGCCTTGTTCTTGTTTAACTCAATAAGTATCTTTTTCACTGATTCTGTTGTTATTTCAAAGTCTTCAAGTTCACTTTCATATTC
Organism: Conus betulinus; assembly: GCA_016801955.1. Taxonomy (NCBI): domain Eukaryota; kingdom Metazoa; phylum Mollusca; class Gastropoda; order Neogastropoda; family Conidae; genus Conus; species Conus betulinus. Next base: position 77,893 of record JADBJO010005006.1, on the reverse strand, counting down.
AAAACTTTCAAAATCAGGGAGTGGTCCTGGATCCTCGACAGTAAAAACACTCTGAAAAAAGTTGTTTAGCAGCTCAGCCTTCTCATCTGTTTCAGTTTTCGTGCCATCACTCTTCTTTAGGTCTGCAATTCCAGTCTTACTTTTCAACTTAGAGTTAGTGTAGTTACAAAGACTTTAGGATTCGTTTTAGATTCTGCAGCTACTTTCTCTTCATATTTTCTGTTTGCATGGCAGCAGTCTTTCCTCGCTCTGGGTATTTGCTCTTGTGTAGGCCTTTTTATCCTCATCGTTGTCTCTTTGTTTCCACTTTCTAAAGAGCTGGTGTTTTGTTTTGACAGTTGACAAAGTGTCTGGGTTCATCCATGGTTTCTTTATTTCTTCCTGATGTTCTCACCAATGGTGTTGATTTCTCCACTGCTTTCACAATGTTCTCTTTGATACAGTTCCATGAGTCATTTACACTTGTATCTCTCAGTTCAGTCTCCCACTCAATGCTTCCCAGTTGCTCTGTCAGTATTTTTCAGCAGTTTTTCTGAAGTTCCAAAGTGTTTTCTGGGTGCTTCACCTGCTGCTAGAGATAACTTAATCACCAGGCAAAAATGATCACTCTTACCAATAGCTGCTTCAACTCGTAAGTCAATGATTAGTTCTTCAGTGTTTGTGAAAATCAGATCCAGGGTGTTAGCTTTTGGCCTTCTCTGTAGCGGATTGGAGTCTTCTGATGCTGAATGAATAATGCATCCTTTGTGGCATTCAGAAACTTTGTTGCTATGTGACCTTCACCAGCTGTACTTGTTTCAGTGTTCCAGTCAATTTGTAGAAAATTGAAATCCCCCATGATCAATTTGTGTGTGGCCCTCCTTTGGATACAGTGTCAAAAAGGTTGTTCAGTCTAGCAGCATTTTCTACTGGGCTTTGTTCACACCTATATATGAGTCCAATGAGTAAACTTTCTCCAGTATTCAGCTTACATTCCACAAATACTTTCTCAGTATAGGTGCTGTCTATGTCATCGCATAATGAATGAAGGCTTCAGGGTGTGATGAACATACAGGAGTATACCACGTCCTTCCTCTTCTAAGTTATGATACATTTCATAGTCACCCATAGATAGCTCACTCTCCTGTATAACATATCTCGCATTCTTGGGCTAGAATTCAGTGATTCCAATAATATCTGGCTTATAGAGTTCAATCACAACTGAAAGTTCGTTTCTTTTATTCTTGAGTTGATCTAGATTGGTATACAAACAAATACAATTTTCAAAGTTCTGTACACATAATTTTGAACGAAAGTTTAAAGAAAAACGAGAGAAGAAAAACTGGTGCTAAAACTATTTGCAATCTTGGGTTGCTTGAAATCAACTCTTATACTGCCCCCATCTGCTCCTGCCGCCCGTACAGGTACCTCCTGATGTTGACGACTCGGCCGTTCTTCTCACCCAGTGAGCGTACTCGTCCTTTTGAGTTTTTTGACTCCTTGTTCCTGTTCTTAAGTTCCTGGTACAATTCTTTGTCTGCTCTTTTCTCTTGTTGTGTCATGTCCCTCCTCATGACAACTGTCAGATAGAGCCTTCCCTCTTCTCCTTCACAGTCATCTTCATCAGCGTCTTTCTCAGCATCTCATCCCTTGCTCCTTGGTTTTCGAATTTCAACAGAATTGGTTTACATGACTTATTGTATCCCTCTGCTTGTGCTCCTTCAAACGTTTCTTTCTCATCGTTTTTGTTGGCTAGTAGCTGTGCTCCTTCAAGCTTGTTCTTTCCTCCTCTGTCTTTTCTGCTGAACAGCCACCTCAGGTCAATAGGTGGGTTCGTCACTCCTAACTCATCCATGATCTGGTCAGTCTTTCTCCAGTCTTCTTTCTTCCTGTCTAAACCCTCCTCTGCAGTGCTGTCTGGAACATTAAACACAGCCAATGTCTGCTAGAACCTCTTGCCCTCGGCACCGTCAGGTTCACTCCTTGAGGGAGAGGAGGTTGCCATCTCCATGAATTGTTAGCAGTTTTTAAAAATGTGGAATGGCGTCTGAACTTGCGTTGTACTTTTTGTAGACAGTGATTGTTTGAGACTGCATACAAAGGTATGCTTGATTCGATAAAAACTGATTGTGAAAATGATAGCTTGAGGCAAGTCAGGTATTGCCCATTGGTTGTCAAAGCAGACAAAACAAGATCTGCTTGAATTGAATAGGCAGTAAAAGGAAATTTGACTGTGATGTATGAATGTTTTCATGTTACACTGCAGACACATTGCTTCAGAGTTTGTGCCATATCTTAAATTAATGTAATGAATCAGTGGTATAAGATGTTCACCCAAAATGAACATTATACAGCTTGGCATTGGCTAAAGCCATAATACAACCATTAGCCTACAGTGCAAGTGGCTTTCCTTTCACTTCAGTGTATATTGCGTGTGCACAGAATAAAAAGGCTAGCCTAACTTCCAACACTGAATTAACTAGAGTCGAAAAACAAGACTCATGTTTTTGTCTATGATTTTTAAGTTAAATATTCCTGCTGTTACAGTGCAGATTGATGAATTCCAGATAGAAAATCCTGTTTGTTTATAAACAGGGGATAAAAGGTGTGCAGGTAGGTTAATTTTGACAAAAGATTAATTCATTTACATAGATTGTCTTTTGGTTGACATACCTAGATGGTAGAAGTATACTTCTTTCTATGAACATCGGCCATCATCATTTTGATGGTTCTGATGTGTATGAAACTGGGGGTTTCCACAATCTGGGTTTATATGTACATTAAGTAACCTGGAAAAGAAAAACTCTGTTGTTTATCTTGCAGTTTTTACTGTGGTGTTACTGTTAATTTGTTTAGACATATCACTACACCACAGAAATATGAAAGAAAACTGACAAAAAAAAGCATTCATCGATAGATTTAATCCAATATTGAATGACAAGTGAAAAAGGAAGATAAGAGAACTCGGCACAAAAGCAACAGGAATATTAGTTCACACATCTTACATTTATCCAGTGTGAAAAAAATGTGGAATGGAGGGGAAAAGGAGACAAAAAGAAACAAGCAAGTTATGTTCTCTCTCTCTCTCTCTCTCTCTTTTTCTTTCTTTCTCAGGTAGGAGGATTGGAATACACAGACGGATAACAAACTCTTTCAGATCCATCCAAACCTAAAGGAGTTGCTCTCATCTTCATCTGGTGGTCGTAAAGAAGAAACAGTTCTGTGCCGGCTGCACACCGGCCATTCGTATTTTACCCATTCGTACCTTTTAAAGAGTGAAGAAGCTCCGTGGTGCATTCCATGTCATGTTCCACGCACAATGAAAAACATTCTTTTAGAGTGCTGGGACTTGCACGATGTGAGACACAAACATTTTACAGCAGATTCCATGAAAACCTTGTTCAGAGACCTTCCGCCTGACGTGATCTTTGAGTTCTTGAAAGTGATTAACATTTTTCATCGGATCTGAGATTTTACAGTGGAAAGATTTTTAACAAACTTTTGGATGGGTTTTTTGGATGTATTTAAAAGAATTGTGTGAATGACTGACTTGAGTTGATTTTTAACGTGGTGACGGCCCTGTTGTGGCCCTTTGCGGTCGACTGGGCTGTGGGCAGCATTGTCTTCTCTTATTTCGGTGTGTTGGTTTTTTATTCCTAGGATTGGTTCTTTTAATCTGTTTTTAATGGGTGGGTAAGGTTTTGCTTTTAATCTTTTTTTTACATATATACGTGGTAGTTTGAAACGTGGTGACAGTCCTGAGATAACCTCTGCTGTTGACGGGACTATAATTTTAATCTTAATCTTAATCTTTTCTCTCTCTCTCTCTCTCTCTCTCTCTCTCTCTCTCGCTCGCTCTCACTCGCTCGCTCATTGTCTCTTTCGCAAGATTCCATAACAAGTACAAATGGGGTAAGTGATAGACTGAAAGCAAAAATCAGGTACAGGGAAGAAAAGAACAAAAAAGGGTGTAAATGCGCTAAGAAAAAAAAAAAACAACGAGTCTGAACACACACCGATTTTTAAAGGGGTCTTGTTGCGAACAAACGATTTTAGTCGCAGAACTGAAAGAAATTATTTCATGTTAGCCTGAACACTTACAGTTCTGTACAGAGTTGTTTCGTTGTTGATTAGGTAGGTTATCAGCAAAGTATGGCCCTTTGCTGATAAATTGATGGGGACAATTTCTGGAAAGGCACAGTGATCTCCAGCAGGGCTGCTTACTCTGTTTGGCTCTGCTGCAATGACGGCGTGAACCTTGGTGTGGTTGTGTCGTGACATGAGAGAGAGAGCCATCTTTTGAGTATGCTTTTCAGAATTTATTTTGTTTAAATGCAGTACAACTGAGAAATGTACCTTTTTTCTTTTTTTTTTTTTTTTTTTCTAATTTGACTCATTATTTTTTTGTTTCAGAATTGTGTTCAGATCAGTCTACCATGAAAGAAACATGAGAGGTCAGTGAACTTATTTGTTGTAATTGAACTGGTTATCACTTTGTCTGATCAGTTTTTGTTGAGTCTAAATGTTTCCTTTTTTTTTTTTTTTTTTTCTTTTGTTTGTTTATTTGTTTTGCTTTTTTTTACAGTATTTTTAATGTGTGAATTCATATTGATACATGGGGGCCGAAATAGAAATGTACTCTTGAGAGGTGGAGCGAGTTTATGTAACTTTAATGTTTTTCAGTTACTCGTTTATGTGTATTTAGTCTGATTGTGATACTTGGTTTTAACTTGTTTGTTTCATTTGTAAATGATGTATTTGTCAATTTGCAAATAGTTGTTTCATTTGTAAATGATGAATTTGTCAATTGGAAAATAATTAACGGTCTCCTCAGTGATGGCCTTCATATGAAAATAATGTCAGAAGTGCTGTAGAGTGAAATAGTATTTATGAACTCATTCTGGTCTTTCTCTCTGACACTGCTAGAGGAGATCTGACATGAAATTAAAAAAAAACATATTGACATCATGTTGATTATGGGAAGTGAAGTGTTGAGCTGTTTATTGTGCATTCTTTTTGCGTCATTGAATTTTTTTTGTATTATATTTATTTTGTTTAATGTTTTTGTGTGTGTTTGTAATGCTTGTATCGGGATGCTTTGAATAAGATTGCATGGCATATTGTATTGAGTTTGAAAAAAGTGTTATTAAAAAAAAAAAAAAAAAGAAAGAAAATGTAAAGTCATACCAAGACTGATCAATGAAGACCAAGTTGGATATCTTAGAGGAGAAAGTATATCAACAATGGTACAACAACTTGGGGTGTATAGACTATTTAAATCACACAAATAAAGCTGGATATCGCTTAACTCCAGATAAAGAAGAAAAAAAAAGTGAAGTAGGCCATGTGCTGGCCTCATTACCAGTAAGCAGCTTGTGAGTGTGACTACAGTGTGCAACGCGCTGTGACTTGCTAGTCAACTCTAGAATAATTTCCACACCAACAGAGATCTGTTTAGAGTGAAATCACATTGGCATTTCAGCTTTCTGCAAGTGATACTGAGAAAGCAGACAAGGGAGCAGTGTTGACAGTTCACCTGAACTAGTTGAAGCCATTACACTTGTTCACACTGGGCAGTCATACCTGGAAGATGTTGAACTAAATGATGATAGTAACTTCAGTTCATATGAAGAGGGTGAGAGTTCGTCAGACAGTGAACAAGACATTTCAGAGCGATAGATGAGGAGTGGGTGGAGCGAGTGTCATTGACAGCCTAGATGCGAGGCCTGGGGGGGGGGGGGGGGGGGGGGGGGGGGGGGGAGGTATGCAAATGATCCACTGGCAGATAAGAGTGAGGAATGTTTTTCTTTGTTTCCTAATTAAAGACCAGCTTCAGCACTTTTCTCTTCTTTTTTCCCGTTGTTTTCTTTCATACACATGGACTGGAAGCTGCATGGCATGATATCCCATGCGCCCCCCCCCCCCCCCCCCCCACACACACACACACACACACACCACCCTCCCCCCTTTACTTTTTTTTAATCAAGATTTTTTCTTTAATGGTTCATTTGTATAGGATAGAGTAGCTGTCGCTTACACTCTCAACGTGATTTATATGGAAAATAGGTCTTCTTTCAAACCAGAGTGGACTCCACCTAAATGCACTTTTTTTTTTTTAACTCTGAAAAAAAAATTTTTTTGGCCTCAGCTACACAAAGAAAGGTGAAAAAGCTTAGAAACATTATACTGTCCTTATTCAGTGCAACAGTAATCATATGTCCAAATTTCAAGTGTATGTGTTTTTTTGTTATTTTTATGTATGATTTGAAAAAAAGCAATACAAATGCCCAATTTGCAGAGGAAAGGTTCATTCCAAATCACCCAGTAGGGAGTAAGTGAAAGGATTCATTCAGATGTGGTACAAATGCAGTCAGATGGAAGACACACTCTATGAACTTCAACAACAACCCATCTTCAACCCAGTAATGAAGCACCACAGGGGGATGTGAACCAGTCAGTATTGAGTGTGGCCAGCATTTGTTGACAGGTGTTCAGTGCAGTGATAGCTGATGGAGTGCACCTGGGTCTGGACGGTGTCCTGCAGCAGGGCCTGCAACTCCTGTCAAAGGAAAGCAGTCACATGACTCTGAAGTTCTTGCCGCCCAGTAAGTAGAACTGCCTGTCACTTTAACTAGAGGAAATTAGTCACTTTGACCTGTGCTTTCTGTTGCAGTAGGTAAAACACCTGCCACTTCTAGCTGTGAAATTAGATAAACACAGTCCTGATAAAATTTAGGTGGACATACTCTGGCTGCCGAGTGGAGAAATGCCACTTAATTCAGAACATGAAAACAACACCCCCTTCACCGTTCCTCTTTCTCCTGGCCATCGACTGAATAATGAGATCATTAACAGAGCAGAGAGAGAGTTCAGTGAACACCCTGGAAACAGCTTAGACACCTGACTGGATGATCTGGAACTACTGTCTCACAGTCAGTAATTCCCCAGCGTGATGTAGTTAATTTTCTCTTCAATTAGTATGGTCTTCCCAGTATGGTACCTGGTCTTCACATTCCATGTTCTCTTCCAGTGATGTCGTTCCTGCTCAAAAGAGTGAAGACTTGTGGCATTTACCACCACCTGAGGTGGATTTTCATAATGAAGATCCTTCCAGTGTGTTCAAGGTGTGAGGTTTCTTGCTCTGTTGACGTTTTTGTGCCAAATGGGATTTTACAAGGACGGAGGGGTAGCACCATGACCCACCCTCCTTTCTCATCTGGGTTTGTGACCAACAGTAGCGGAGTATATTGGGTTTGTAAGAATCTGTACGCATCGCTGATTCATCTGATAAACTGAAAGTCAAAGATTCACCGACGTCAAATCTCAACATCTTTTTTGAGCTGTTGCATAATTCAGATCCACTGACTTTTGTCCCCTTTTGTGACGAATGATCTCAGTGAAATGATAGACAAGGGGATGTTCACTCAGTACAAGTGTGATTGGAAACTGACTGCTCCTGACTAAAAGTGATTAGATGTGACCTCGTCTTGATCGAATTAGTCAGACAAGTTGGATTGCTTTCAGACAATATCTAGAGTTTGGGGTCTAACCTTGTACTGTTGTCCATGAAAACACTTGGATGTCATATGAATAGTACATACAGACAGGGAGAGAGCAGTGTGTTTTTTCTGACAGGGTCGTAGTTATTATATTATATTGTTTCATTGTTTTTTTTTTTACAATGAGAAAGATACATGGAGAATTGTCAAGCAGTATAAACCTATATTTGGACTGAGTTCAATGCTTTGGTGACATGTTGTTCTACTCAAATAGAAATGCTTTTTATAGTTTTATGAAGTCAGGTTATTATTATCTCTGTAATGAATTGTAATAACAGCATTAAAAAAAGAATATATATATATTTATCCCTGGTTCTGAATAAAAGTATACAGCATGGATATAGTGCATTTGACAGTGGTTACTGTGCTACATGTGGTATTTTTGTATGTTTTTGTGTCTTCAGTCTTGCTTGGAGAGCAGGCCACAGCAGAGATACAATGAAAGTCTGAGCTCTGGAATCCTCTGCATAGGACCCTGTGGAGATCTTCAAGTGTCATCACAGTGATGCTAGTGTTCTTATGATGTACCAGTTAGCGCAAGCAGATTTGATTACTTCTGGCATCATGGTAAGGGAACAAGAATTTCAAGGGGGAGTGTTTGAAGAGCGATTCTGTGTGTCATTCTTATTGTTTGATGAATTGTTAGTTTGAATGCTTAAACAGATACCAAGATGTGTCAAAACCAGCAGGCTGTTTCTTGTTGTTGATTGTGAGACCGTTTGCTCGGGACCTTTTCAGCAGTAACCACACAAAGTGCGTGGCAATGGGGGTCAGAATCTTTCTGGTTGTGACTGTGCCAGGTTTGGATCCTGGTGCTGTAAGTTTGTGTCCTTTCTTTCCTGGATGTGTATGTGCACAATATGAGTGTGACTCTTGCTTGTGATTTCGACAGCCTTGAATATAAAACTGGGAGAAACTGTGCAGCTGTCACCAGCTCAATTAGTGTGACAATAGTCTTGTATCAAGGAATATTTTGTGATTGTTGGATTTGATCTTGACAGTTCCTTCGTTCTGTCAGATGTTGGATTCCTTGTGGAACAAGAGGCTGGTTTACTCCCTTTTGCTTGTTGTGTGTTCAGAATGCAGTTGACTTGTCTGGCTTGCTGCTGGTGATTTTTATCTCCAGTCTGTTACTTGTCAGTGAAAAATGGCGTCCGAAGAGCACACAGAAACCAGTCACACAGTTAGGTTAAACAGTTTGTGTAGAATTTGTGGGGGGAAAAAAAAAAACCAGCTAGGTATAAATCTGTGATATTTTGCAAAAGGTTTGCTTTCGGAAATAGCCCATTTTTGGGGCATAGTCATTTTTCTGAGGAAACTGATGGCAAGTTATACTCAACACAATATATGTATGAAATGTTACAGTCGTTTGCATAAAATGAAGACAGCAGAGCCATCACAGAGAGTGCGTTCCACTCTGAAACAGATGGTTGAGGACTCCAAGGATATATGGACCGAGTTTGACCCAACAGTTGAAGTAACTGAATGTTCGGTCTGTCAGTTGTTTTTTGTGCAGTCCAAACGGATAGGACGATCTGACAAATGGAAAAACCGCAAGGCAGACTGTTATTTGTATGCACGGCAAAAGAAAAGCAGCAAAAGAAAACAATCCCCAAAGCAGCAAGTCCTGTTCACTTGTACTTGTAATACAGTTTGGGACGACAACATTGTTGACACAGGTGAGGTTTATCATGTCAGTGAGAGCGGACACAGTGAAATGATCCATGACAAAGTCATTGTGAAAGAGGAGGGTTGTCTTGTCAAAAAGGAGGGATGTGGTAGCACTGTCACAGTCAAAATGGAGTGTTACCAGGATCACATATTGTTAAAGAGGATGTTTCTGAGGGCAGTATGATTCCTGAAGATCAAACCTGTAATTGCCCAGTGACTGATGCAGGTAAAGCTTGTGACAGAAGTGTCCCTGCTACAGTTGAGAAACATGGCAGTAGGATTGTTTGGCCAGGTGAAAACTGTGACCATAGCATCGCTGACACAGGGGGTCAAAGTGATGGTCATCCTAATGGTTCAAGTTTACTGTATTATACCAGGAGTATGTTTGTGCAGGTGGAGAACATGACATTTCAGACAGTATCAGGGGCACTGGTGAAAATCATGGTGCTAGCAATAGTAGTAGTAGTACAGGTGAAATGTGTGACAGTATCATTACACAGGTGATACACACTATGATGATGATGATAGAAGGGAAAGATGTAACAACTCCAGAATCACTGGCATTGGTCAGAACCTTGATAATAACAGTATCAGTATCAGTGAAATATTTCACCCTCCATTGTCTTCAGTTCCTGAAGAGACGATTCCTGGTGAAATGCCGCTATTGGAATTCCAGTCTTCCTGCAAGACCAGTTGTGTTGCACAGAATGACACTGACAATAGCGTTTTTCATGATGCAACTAAACTGTCAGAGACGCCACCATCTTCAAGAAAAACAGACAGTCCTGTCAAACAGGTTCAGTCTGTACAGAGGAGAAAAGATGGCTCATCACAAACCAACACAAGTTCTGTCAAACAGGTTCAGTCTGTACAGAGGAGAAAAGATGGCTCATCACAAACCAACATAAGTTCTGTCAAACAGGTTCAGTCTGTCTGTACAGAGGAGAAAAGATGGCTCATCACAGACCAATACAAGTTCTGTCAAACAGGCTCAGTCTATACAAAGGAGAAAAGACTGCTCATCACAGACCGACAAAGCTAAAGCTCGCCCTTTGGAAGATCTGCATTTGCCCCTGACCATAGCAGAAGAGGCTTACTTCGCTCAGTTAGTACGCATGAAGATGGCCCAGTCCAGAGATGAACAGACAGTGGTGTGCAAAACGGGGGGCCAGCCGCTGATTCTGAAGAAGATCATCAGACCCAGGGTAGCATCATACTTCACCACTGTAGCAACACGTCAACACAGAGTGAGCAAGCTTGCCAAGACCGGGAGAGAATGTGGGTCATCAGAGGCTGACGAAGTGAAACATCAAGGCAAGGAGCCCACCAGAAAAGGGAAGAGGAGCGAGATTCTGAAAGCAGCTGGATGTGGGCAAGAGCGGATCATAGCCAACCTGGCGGCCAAAGCGATGGCAACGAGGCTGGTGAGATGGGCAAAAGAGAGACAGTTTTACGCAGAATGTCTTAGGAGATCTGACAGTTTGGATAACGCAGAAAACAGTCAGACGATGCAGGATTTTATTCATTGACTTAAACGTAAACCACAGATATTGATGCACCTCGGTCAAGCAGAGTAGATGGTGTCAGTCATGACAGCAAATTTAGATTACTGTACTTCAGCTTACCTTCTGTCTTCTTGTGTGGAATGTTTGTCCCTCCAGGTTAAATGTATAGCGTATTACTGAAGTTGTCAGTAATTCATCCTGCTGTCAATGAGCCATCATCACTGGATGCACTGCCAGAAATGGTTTTAAACATAAGTATAATATCAAGTCCTTAGCTTGACAGGGATTCCAAACCAAACCATGTTGTGTTTGATAGGTGTGTCAGACCATCTGCTTTTCGGAGAATTGTTTTTCTGTCTAGCTGGCTGGTTATCTGTCTGTCTTCATGTCTGTCTGTCTGTCTCTCAAACAGATTTACCTGGAAATTGTGGATATCTGAATTAAAATATCAACAATTGTGTCCTTAGAACTATAAAAAAAAATTATTCCTGTGTAGTCTCATCAGGGTATATAGAGCATAGGGCAATAAAAATTTCTGTCTTTGAAACCTTTGGACATCCTGTGGATGGTCCAGACAAAAAATAAATAAATAAATACAAATTTTAAAGAAGAGGGAAAAAATAGAAGATGACGAAACAAATGGAAAGAGGGATGGGTTTGTCCAAATAGGACAGTTGTAATTTAACATTGAAATCGTTGATGGGAATTAAAATGATATTAACAATTGTGTCCTTGGAAACTATAAAAAAAATTATTCCTGTGTAGTCTTCATCAGGGTATATAGAGCATAGGGCAATAAAAAGTTTTGTCTTTGAAACCTTTGGACATCCTGTGGACGGTCCAGACAAAAAATAATAAATAAATACAAATTTTAAAGAAGAGGGAAAAAAAATAGAAGATGACGAAACAAATGGAAAGAGGGATGGGTTTGTCCAAATAGGACAGTTGTAATTTAATATTGAAATCGTTGATGGATGTAGCAGAAAAGATGTTGGGGGGAACTTTTCAAACTTTTAGAATCTGGGAGAGAGAGTTTTCAACACTTAATGACATAATGTACTTCTTTAATGGAAATGTCATTTGTAAAGTTTAGTGAAATCAGGTGTGGTATGAATCAGAATGATACTGAGAGCATTTAAAGAAAAGTTGACAAGCTCAAAGCACAGACATTGTTATAACCGTGTATCTGCTGAACAGTTTTGTGGAAATGGACAGACAATGAATAAAATTGCAATGAATATAGTGTGCATTTGAAGTTCTTGAAAATTTAGCACCTAGTTCTGACTGAAAATGTTGGGCATGGATATAAAGTGATGGTGGTTTCTGTTTAACAGTGGTTTATATGTTTTTTGTGTCTTCAGTGTTGCTCGGAGATCAGGCCACACCTGTGAAAATAATGGAGGTCTATACTCTGGAATCGTCCGCATCGATTTTTGCTGAGACCTTCAAGTTCATCACAATGCTATTTTTATTCCTGTAAGATTGAGTTCATTGATCATGGATTCAGTTTCATTTATAAGTCCCCACATTTTGATGAGCAGAACAAGATTTTCAAAGTCTTCAAGAGTGTTCGAAGAGCTGTTTTGAGTGCCTTTTGATGAGCAGAACAAGATTTTCAAAGTCTTCAAGAGTGTTCGAAGAGCTGTTTTGAGTGCCTTTGGGATAGTTTTAAGAACTGTTTCTTGTCTCGCTAAGGTGTTGATGGTGAGAAATGCACTTCTTTAAAAAATCGTGTCAAAAGAAAACTACTAGGTTGCTTCACACTGTTATGTGACAGTTTGGGTCAGGATCTTTTTACCTGTGACTGCTCCAAGCCAGGGTTCTGGTGCTGCTCAGTTTATGTCCGTTCTTCTGTGGAGGAGTTTGCTCAGTTTCAGAATGTGACTGCCAGTCGTGTTTTGAATGGCCTTGAATGTAAAACTAGAAGACACTGCATGTTAGTCGGCCACATTTGAATTATTGTAGAAAATTTTAGGGTGAAAAATCAAGAATCATTTTGAGATTGTGTGTAACTTTATGCCGAATGGTGCCTCCAGTGTCTGGGATGTTGGGTTTCTTCAGTGAAAGAGGGGTCGGGTTTCTTCTTTTTACCTCCTTGTTTGTTCTGAATTCAGTTGACTTGTGTAACTAGCTTGTGGTTGTGACTTATCTCCATTCTGTAACCTATCTGTGGAAAATGGCGACAGAGGAGCACACAGAAACCCAGCACAGGGAAAGACTGAACAGTTTATGCAGGATATATGGGGGAGAAAAGCTGAAAAGGTTAAGAACAGATCTGTGATATTTTGTAAAAGGTTTGCTCCTGAAATAGCCCATTTTTGGGGCATAGTCATTTCTGAGGAAACTGATGGCAAGTTATACTCAAACAGAATATGTATGAAATGTTACGGTCGTTTGTGTAAAATGAAGACGGCAGAGCCATCACAAAGAGTGCGTTCTACTTTGAAACAGATGGTTGAAAACTCCAAGGACATATGGACCCATTTTGACCCATCAGTTGATGCAACTGAGTGTTCGGTCTGTCAGTCAGTCAGTTTTACAACCATCCAGAATCCTGAGGAGGAAGCGAAAAAAATGCAGACCTCCGAAGATTTTTTCCTACACCTGCAAGTGGATGAAAAGGAAGAAGAAAAAAAAATCAAAAAAGAGAATTCCATTCAGTTGTTCTTGTAATATGGTTTGGGATGGCAGTGATGTTGGTAGAAGTAAGGTTTGTCATGGCAGTACTGCTGTTACAGATAATCTTTCCAACGGCTTTATTAGTGTCAAAAAGGATGTTAATGAAAGCAGAGATGAGAATTGCCATTGTGTCACTGTTAGAGAGGAGATGATGGATGACAGAGTCTCGTTGAAAGAGGAGAGTTGTGGTGTTCAAGTCAAGGGGGAGGGATGTGACAGTTCTGTTACAATCAAAGCAGAGTGTAGCCAGCGCTTCGGCATTGTTAAAGGGATGTTCCTGATGGCAGAATCAACCCTGAAGTTCAAACTGTGATTGCTTGGTGACTGACGCGGGGAAAGCTTGTGACGGCAGTGTCTGTGGTACAGGTGAGAAATATGGCAGTGGTGTTACTTGGACAGGTGAAAACTGTGACCGTGACGTTTCCAATGCAGTTAGAGCCTCTGGCATCGGTGCTTGTGGTGCAGTATGGAAATATGGCTGCAGTATGACATGGACAGGTGGTGGCTATAACAGTAACATCATTGATGTAGGTAAACTTTGTGACAGCAGCATCTCTAATGCAGCTGAGAAATATGGCAGAAGTATGAATTGGACAGGAGAAAACTGTAACAGTGGCTTTGGTGATGCAGTTAAAGCTTGTAACAGCAGCATCTCTAGTAGTAGTACAGTTGAGAAATATGGCAGCAGTATGAATTGGACTGGTGAAAACTGTAACAGTGGCTTCAGTGATGCAGTTAAAGCTAGTAACAGCAGCATCTCTAGTACAGTAGAGAAATATGGCAGCAATATTATGACTGGCGAAAACTGTAACAGTGGCTTCAGTGATGCAAGTAAAGTTTGTGACAGCAGCATCTCTGGGTTATATGGCAGCGGTGTGATGTGGACTGGTGAAGAAAGTGACCACAGCATCACTGATGCAGAGAACCAAAGTGACGATGATATTAATGGAACAAACAAACTGCAGTATATCAGGATTATCTTTGGGTGCAGATGGAGGAGAACAGGACACTTCGGACAGTATCAGGTGCTCGGTTGAAAATGATGGTGGTAGCAGTAATAGTACTGCAGATGAAATATGGGAACGTATCATTAACAAAAAAGATGATCAGCGATTCCCACCCCAGCGTCCACCATATTTCGTGATGGAGATGCAGTCATCATCAAAAGAAACCGAAAGTCGAATCCGATGGGATAGCTCTGTTCAAAGAGGAAACGATCACTCATCACAGACCGACAGCACAAAATTAGTTCGCCCTTTGGAAGATCTGCATTTTCCCCTGACCAAGGCAGAAGAGGCCTACTTGACTGGCATAGTCCACATGAAGATGGCCCAGTCAAGAGATAAGGCGACAGTGCTTTGCAGAGCACAGGGTCAGCCCCTGATTCTGAAGAAAATCATCAGACCCAGGACAACGCCATCCTGTGCCAGTAAAACAACATTAAGGCAGTGGGCCAACCGTCTTGCCAGTGCTGGGAGAGAATGTTGTGGAAATTCAGAGGCTGATGTGTGAAGCGTCAAGGTATGGAGCTGAAGCTCACCAGGAAGGGAAAGAGGAGTGAGAGATGTGAAAGCAGCTGGACGTGGGCAAGAGCAGATCATAGCCAACCAGGGGGCCAAACTGAGAGCAACCAGACTGGTGAGATGGGCAAAAGTGAGACAGTTTTATACAGAAAACCTTACAAGAGGGAGCAAGGTGCATGAGGGAACCTCTGTTCCTTTGCAAAACGATTAAGAGAACAGTGCATGATCATATTCCTTGACATATTTCAGACATGCAGTTTTACTACACCTCTTTCAAGCAGGATAGATACTTTTGTCACCCATCACAAGAAGTTTGGTTCATCCTTTTTCTTCAACCATCCTTGAATATGGAATTGCTCAGCCTGATCTGGAGCAGTTTGTTCAGTGCATTATTGAGATCAAAATAATGCAGAATATGTGTCTACATATAAGCCTCATTTTTCTTCCCAAATCTCTGTGCCATCATTGACAGCAGCATCTGTTGACAGTAATGGGCTGCCTACTTAGTCAGTGATTTCAGATCAAATCAGTCAGTGTTTAACATGCTTCCCAATTAATTTGTTCAGTGGCTTTTTTTTTTTTTTACTTTTATTTATTTATTTTTTTTTTACAGAAGCAGATTTATTTTTAATGTCGGAAGAATAGAGGTTTTAAAAAAAAAAAAAAAAGGGGGGGGGGGGGGGGGTAAAATGCATAGCGAGTGGTTAGGACAAATCAAATGAATTGACCATGGATATTCTGATTTTGGATGGAAAAAATACAACACAACTCTCAGACGAAACATAAAATGACAGCTTTTTACTGTGGATCTGTTAGTGCACAATATGTTGCAATGAAATTGCTCTATCTTACAGTGAAAAAAAATCTTTTCATGGGGGAAAAAATTACAGCATTTGACTGACAGATCACAAAAACAAGGGGGCGGAGTTTAGTACGGCTTTTTGATTGGACACTTAGGAAGCGTTGGGGGGGGGGGGGGGGGGGGGAAGGTTCCGTGCTTTTCAACCAAGTTTGTTTCCTCAGTCGGCAAAGCTGTAACCACCATTATACTGGAAGAAATCTGCAGCCTTTTGTTGAATGTCTGAAAGCCAGGTACCCAGAACAGCTCTGCCTAAGCATTCACAGACTCAGGATCATGGATGTGGTGCATTCAGCGTTGATGACTGAATGGTGGGTTACATACTGACTGCATATCTCTCAACTGTCATGAGACTGGAAGATGGCAGCAGTTGCCGAAGATGTAAACTATACCATTCTTGTTGAAAAGTGTCAAAGAAACCAATGTGTCCAACAAATACGTCAATAGACAGTCAAGAAAGTCGCCCCTTGACACTGCACACTGTGGCAAAAAAAGATGGTCAGCAATTCCCACCCCATCTTCCACCCTGTTCCATAGCCTCCACCCCCACCCCCACCACTGTCCCTCAACCCCAGCAGGGCCCTGTTGGTCAGAAAGGGGTTGAATTTTTTTTCCCCCAAAACAAAAATGTGATGAATGAGCAAGGAAAGGTAACTTCCAAATCAAACCTGCTTCCTGTGCTCCTTTTAGACTGTTACTGATCATGGGCATTCCTGCGATGGAGTCAACATTATCTGGTGAAAACAATGGCCTAGAGGAAAACTGCTTGGGAGATGATTTTGTATTTGTTTTGAAAGTGTTTTTTTCCCCCTGTTGAATGTCAGCAGTCTGTGCAGTTGGTTATTTGAAATGAATGAATGACTGAAAAAAAATGCAAATTAATATCAACCCATTCAAGGCGGTATGCCACTATCATGGCTTTGTGCTTAGACAAAAAAGGCGCCCTGGTCAGCCATCATTGGCAGCCTTCGGAATTCAGCTTCATTTCCATGTGTTTATTACTGTCTTGGTCTAGATTCTCAGTCATGTAAAAAAAATTGTTTACGTTTTCAGAACTTATTTTCTGGAAAAAAAAAGTAAGTGAATCAGTGGCGACTGTGTGGAGAGCAAGTTTGGTCCATTTTGATTCATCTAGCACCAGCTAGCTTTATTTGTTATTTAGTCTGTGTTCATGTCAGCTGTCACTACAAAGGGGATTAAGGTTTGGATGAAATTCATTTGTAATTCTGGCTTGAATCAAGCTATTAACTGATTTTTGACCATTTGTGCCTTCTATGAATGTAGTGATTGAATATTACTCTTGCAAGTTTGTTGTGGAATATTCATGTTGCTTGTGTCTTCAGTTCATAATTGAATGTTTTTTTTTCGTTCATGTTTTACATTTTCTTTATTTTTCAGGAATGTTCATTTCATTTTCTCAGGGCAATTTTTGTTTGATATAAAGTTTGATTTTGGCAAAATTATTTGCGGACTAAAGGGAGTAGCGTAGAGTAGAGGATGAAAATCAAAGTGATTTTCCCATTATAAATAAAAGGAAAGAGTAGGGTAGAGGATGAAAATCAAAGTGATTTTCCC
This sequence comes from Conus betulinus, assembly GCA_016801955.1. Lineage (NCBI taxonomy): Eukaryota > Metazoa > Mollusca > Gastropoda > Neogastropoda > Conidae > Conus > Conus betulinus. Next base: position 60,543 of record JADBJO010005006.1, on the reverse strand, counting down.
ATTATAAATAAAAGGAAAGAGTAGGGTAGAGGATGAAAATCAAAGTGATTTTCCCATTATAAATAAAAGGAAAGTAAAAGGACTCAAGACAACACAGCAGAAAAAGCCTGTGTATGGAGGGATTCAGGGTGCTTTTTCAGTATTGTTATATATATGCATATATGCAAATATATATATATTAATATATACATATATATATATGTGTGTGATTGTCTTTCTGTAGTGTTGTCTGTTTTTGTTTTTATTTTTTTCCTTTATTGGCCATTCATCTGTCACATCCTAGCTTTTTTGTAATGATCTGGTTTCAGAGTAGTGATACTTTTATACCTGTCCCTCGGAGGACACAAGCTGTCTGTTCTCTAAAGCGAGTGTTTGCCTATATAGGCCTTTTGTGTTGTTTTTACCTCCATTATGAGTTCTTTTCAAATTCATTTCGTACCTCTGTGTGTGTGTAAGTGATGATTGTTAAAATTTGAATATCTGGCACTGTCCAGTTGTGTGAAATTTTGGATACATCAACCTGATCATCATGTTGGGAATGGTCTTGACAGTGTAGACAGACGTCTTTTGTTGTTAGCAATTTTTTTCTGGACAGGGTTTTTTTTTTTTTTTTCTGTTTTTTTTTTTGTTGCTCCACCATGAAATGGAGGCCCAGGAAGGTCCGTGTGTGGTCAGATGAGTTTGCAACATAACTGAAACCTACAAACGTCTCGTTCTGCTGTCCCCAGTGTGCTGCAGTGCCTTGTCCCTTAGGACTTGGAATAGCGCACTCTCATGCTTACGCAGCGACAGTCATCATGACTTTTAGTGTTTTGTTGCTAGTCTTCCAGATTTGAAAACCTGGCTTTGTCGTTAACATTTTAATGCGAACATTAGTCATGTGTATTTTGCAAGAACAAAAAAGAAAATGACAGAAAAAGAGAGAGAGAGAGAGAGAGACTGACAACCCTTTTTCAGTCTAAATATGCAACTTTTAGAATGAAGAGTACACAATATATTAGTCTTTTGGGGGTTCTGTTGAAAAAATTTTTTTTTTTCTTTCTTTCTTTCTTTTTTTTTTTGGATCAACTCATCAAGCTACATCAGCAGTCTCAGTCTAGCAAGATAAATGGAATCAGCCAGTTCATTTCATTTTCTCTGGTTGATACAGGTAACACCTTTCCAAAAGTTTTCCAGTCAGTACATCACCTGCTGTCCTGTATTAGTCGTTTGACTTGGAGATCTTCGAGGATGAAACACCTGGCATAGTAAAAATACAGAGAAAAAGGTTTATTCGGAAGTTGTAAATGTACCCATTATAGTCGGTGAGCATGTTGGTGTTTGCTTCAGCTCGAGGTCACCTCCGGCTGAGTTTGACTGGGGCTGTGAACATGAAGTATTTTGGTCATTGACATTCCTGTAACATAAGACATACTTTCATAGTATGCTAATGGAATGGACAGCATTAGGGGGGAAAAAAGCCAACAGGACTAACCCAAATCGGTAGAAATTAGATTTTCATTTAATGATGGATCTTTTGATGTTCTTTTAATGATGGATCTTTTGATTTTCATGTCATGAAGGATCTTTTGACTTTCTTGTAATAATGGATCTCTTTCCCCATTTAAAGAAGAAAAATGTAAATTTCTCTCTCTCTAACATGGGCTGTTTGTAGTGAGGACATAGACCTCGGTGTTTTGGATTGAAGTCATCATGTGGAAAAAAGGTTAGGTTGACTGACCAAAACTGGTGATCTCACCGATAGGTCATGTGGACCTGGTATGGTTGAAGCTGTTGGTCATGTCATGACTACAAATGTCTGATAGCATGTGCTCTGCTCTGTGATGTCTGATAGCATATGCTCTGTCATTTGATGGTACCCGTTGCCAGAAAGCTCATTTGATCCTCTTAAGTCACACACGAAGGGGTCAGTTGGTCGACCCTTACCATGAGATCACCAGACTACATGCTCCCTCGCCGTCCTTCCCCCTATTTGACTTTTGACTTCATAATCCTGTAACTTTGTATCACCATGTGTAACTTTAAACTAAAGTGCTCATGAATGAAATATGGCATGCTTTGGAGATGTGTTTTTTTTTTCATCAATGTAATTCATTCAATTGGACTGAATTGTGTTTGGGGATGTAATTTTTGGGGGTTAGGTCAGTTTTCTGTACCGTCAGATCTGTCTCGGAGCAAGTCATATTCATGTCCTTTTCAGGAAAGTCAAGGGATGATTGATCCTCTGACATGAATTTTCAGGGGTATGGATATAACTGAAACAAACTTCTCTGAAATGCTGAAAATGTTTGTTTTTCCATGATTGACACATAATTTCTTGGACAAGTGATTTTTATGGCAAGTTGGAAGGCATTCTCGTGGTTCTGGATGTAGTCATTTGGTACAAAGGAGGCAAGGCCTGTTTTCATCAAGCATCTGTTAGTGCTTGTTAATGATTCATTAGCTGACAGTTCTATGGCTAATGGCATGAAAACAGTTCAAGTCTTATGAGTACAATAGAACTGAAATCCATGTAATAAATCTACATACCCTGTTAGTACCTGGGACTAATGATAGATAATACAGTATATATTCATACCCTTTTCATGATTATTTTCCCCTTGAGTTTTAGCTCAGAGTATGGTATTCCCCATTTTTATATGATCTAAAACTTGAGTCTTTTAATTTCTAGAACTGGTATGAAATTTGTTTTGGCATTGCTATGCCACAAACATGATTTGAAGAAGGCCCTGAAGAATCACACACGTATTTACCTTATTTTTGGCAGATTATCATGTGTATAATCTGTGTGTTTGCTTATTTTCTGTGTCAAATATGAAGGATGAAAAGATCTGCTTCACTATGGCTGGCTCCGACACAACTGCTGTTTTGACAGAAGTTGCTGACTTGAACACACAAAAGATGGAGTCAGGTTTAGAGAGAAAAGTTACTCTGTTTTTTTTTTTTTCCCCCCCCCCCCCCCCCCCTCACATCCATTTAGTTACGTTTAGTTAGTGGAGGAGAACTTTGATGGTTGGACAGATTTTCCTGTTCTATTCAGTATTTCATCAGGAGCCTTTGAAGTCTTGTTCAGCTTCTGGTCCTGCATATATCTCTTTCCACATGCATAACTTCTTTGTTGGTCTTTGGGGTATTCACTTGTGTATATATTAATTTTGATCTGGCTAGCAACAAATACTGTGTAATATTTTAGATTGCATGCTTTTTGCCTAATTTCTTTGTATGGATGTGTTTGTCTTTTTACTCCTTTTTTAAAAAAATATTTGTCAATGATTTGGTCATATATGATTGCCTCATGATGGTTTTTGTGTACAAAGAATTCTGTCCTTTTTCACCTGGTGTCTGTCATCAGCCCAGAGTAAAGTATGCTACAGCCTGAAATGGGAAGACTGAAACTGTACATTAGAGTTTCATCTGCCTAATGAATGCAGCCCTGAGAGTGATGATGAAACTTCCAGACTAGAATCTGTGATTCACATTTGTCTGCATTTCATAGGCTTAGTTGATGCATACTTTTCTAGTCTCAGACTTAAGTGAAACTCCTTTGCATTACCTTAATCACTTTCATTGTGATTGATGATCATGATTTTAAAAAAGAGTTGTTTCCATGACCCTTCATACCCTCATTGTAACCTTAATGTTTTCTTGCCATGGGCATGTCTGTGACAAAGCAGTTGTTACCAGTTGGTGTCCTGGATATGTCAGGTCAGAATAGATACCACTGAAGACCATTTAAGTGACTTAGTAGCACTGCAGTGTCTTCTTTTGTGGGTTTCCCAGGGCGACTCAATTGAACTTGAAGTTCCTTGGTATGGGAGAACATAATGAAAAGTGTGGAGTAATGCCACTGACAACTAATGGAAGATGAATTCCCATCCTGTACAAGAAACAACCACCACCCATCACATTTAAAAATGGCTTCTCAGGGACATGTCTCACAAGTGTGAGACCGACATGTGGCTTTTCTGTTTGACAAGATTTGATTGTTGGGATGCTGAAATGTTTGTGCTGGCCCCAGAGTTCATTTTACTATGGCCACTGGAATGTACTTCCATTGCTGTGTGTTTTTGATTCATGCCATTCTGTTTCTTTGATCATTCAAATGGCGCTCTCTGTTTACTTGGTTATATGATATACATGGAGATCGTTACTGTCATCTGCTGTGTTTTTTTCCTTCCTTTTTTTTCTTTTTTTTTTTTTAAATAGATTTTTAAGCCCATTTACATTACCATAGTTTTAGAAGCATAATACTAGCTAGGTTTTTTTAAACATTCTTCTTCATCTATCATTCATGTCATGCATGTTTTCACATGTTAGTTGTGGGCTGTGAAGTGCGAGTGTCATGTTTGATGAAATTATTTTAATGCATTTTGAGATACTTTGAAACATTTTTAATATTTTTCATGAGCTTGCTCACCAACATGACCAAGTCTTATCCATCATAGATTTTAGTGTTGAAAGTAATGTTCTATGAATTCTTTTGCATGCATCATTTTTGATGGGGGACTTTATTACTTTGTTACTTGGTCCATAATGGAGCCAAAACTGAATGGGAAAGTCGAAACCATTGCTGACGGATGTTTTCCACTGTGATTTTGCGTGACATGAAAGTGGAACTGTAGTAACTTCATCACTGGAAGCTTCCATTACAATTTGTGCCAAAACTCATACATACATTCATTCAGACATATAAGGCAAGCAAACTGAACAGTGGAATGCTTCAATTGAATTAATCTATGTACAGGAAAATAACCCATTTGATTTGGGCCACATCACCAAGTCTGAACGCTTGTACAAGCAAACAGTCTTGAATAGATAACGCACAAATGTTTAACGTGTAAGGGGTCATTGCCCCCCTCCCCCTCCCCAGCAGAAGAGGACTTTGTGCTTGAAAGCTTTCAACACAATACAGCACTAAAGTAACTGGGGAAATGGAAGGGACACCTCATGTCTTTCAATAAGGGAGACTTGGAACATTCTGAGAAACTCTCTTAACACAGCTTAAACCATAACATACAGTAAACCCGAGAGTATCACACACTTACATCATTCTACACAGACTGCTAAACAGTTTATTTCATGCTAACTGGTGTGAATCTAACTGGTGTGGTGCTGGATAAAAGGTTGGAGCAGACAACGGCCATGACACTTATCTTGCAATATATAGTCGAGGGCCGACGTTTCAATTGCATGACAGAGGCGATCCCCATTGTCCAGCTCAGAGCATGAAAGTAAGGTATGCCTGTTAACACCCCATTCCCTCATTCCACACACCCCTCTTGAGACCTCCTGAACCAAATCCACCAAATATCCCGATTGTCGGAGACCCCCTGGTGGTCATACATTACACCAGCTTGATGGTATGTGGGACTGAGCCGGTTGAAACAGCAGTCTGACACCATCCTTCAGGAGGACATGCTTATTTCCCATAGCCCACTGCTGCGAGAGCTAGACCAGCTGCTTCCTCTCTGCCGTCGCCAGGGGAATCTCTTGACCAGGATTAAAGTTATTCTGCAGTTACTGTTGAGGATGCCAGCCTATACTAAGAGCTAAACTGCCCAAGTCAACAGGACGAGCAAGGCAGCACTGGCAGAACGGGGAAATGATACAGCAGGGACTACAATGCACCGCACAGATTCCTGGTGAATTGACAGTAAACGCCTGCACATACAGAAGACTCTTCCAGGACGGTGGTCATGATGATTATGTGACCTGATGATGCTACACTGCTGCAGGTAGGCTGGAGCAAAACTGGACAGAGTCGCATGGTTTGGTGAGCTAGGACTACACTGCGCACTGCAGGAGGTAGGAAGGTTGCAGGAAAACTGGACAGCAGTGCCTTGGTTCCCATTACAGTCTGGTAACCTGGCGCTACACTGCGCACTGCAGGAGGTAGGAAGGTTGCAGGAAAACTGGACAGCAGTGCCATGGTTCCCAGTACACAGGCTGTAACCTGGCAGTACACTGCACACTGCTGCACACATGAAGGTTGCTGCAAAACTGTTTTGCAGTTCCCAGTACAAATGCTGGTGTGCTGATGCTACACTGAGCCTTGCAGCTGACTGGATGGACTCAGATTGGGAGCTGCACGGCTGTAATAGTGTTGCCATCAGCACAATGCGCAGTGGAGGTGATGATGCAGTTCAGAGGTCCCACCACTTGGTTCAGCACACAGTCCACGTCATAGCCCCTGTGGCAACAGGATTAGTTTATGGTTACTTGAGACGACAAAGGATTAGTTTATTGAATCAACACAGTTATCTGTTTGCCATCAGCACATCATCATCGATAAATTACACGGAATTACAAAATGTTTTTTGATTCACCAATAATTACCAATTACTCACAAGGCACATCACTAAGAATCTAATAATAAGTAGCTGCGTAAGATTTTATATTCCATTATGGGTACACACCTCTTCCTCTTCCTCGTCTGGCAGTAACTGCTCAATAGTTGACTGCTGCAACTGGACAAAGAGAGTGGTAAATATACTTGTTAGTTTGATTCACATACATGTACACATTGCATGGAAACAAAGGGGGGGATAGAACAATAAGTGTAAACATGCCTGGTAGATTTTCAATCCAGTATAGCTTAAATCATACACCATGGTATCAATGCATGTGTCCTCCCTCCTATTGATTTTTTTTTTTTTTTTTAACAAATGTGACAAAATATACATGAGAAAAAATAAATGCTTCCAGATATTTACCTAATGAGTGCAATTCAAAAGTAACTGAAAGAGTTGATAACACTTGACTGGGTCTTTTTCAGAACAACGATATAATTTGAGGATTGGTGATAAAGACCGAAACAAAGGGGGGGGTCAAAAAGAAAACAAAAAAACAATGCAAATTGTTTTTGTTTTCTTTTTGACACCCCCTTTTGTTTCGGTCTTTATCACCAATCCTCAAATTATATCGTTTAACTGAAAGAGTCATTTCTGTCACCATAATCTATATTCTGTATCAGAAATGCCAACTGCCTTTTTAGCTGATTTCCTCTTTTTTTTTAGCTGCTTGAAATTTTCAGAATGCCGCCTCCATTCCCTAATTTTTTTCAACCAATAATATGAAATCTATATGAAAAAAAGAATTATCAAAAATACATTTGAGAGCAGCAAATGTGATAGCTACTTGATTATGTGAAACAAGTGTTCTAGAGTACTGCTTGTTGTTTTCCCCCCTTCCCTACCTTTTATCAAAACTTCCACTTCTCCCTGTTACACTCATAATTTTTTTCCCCTTTTTTTCATCTTCAGGAAGCTGGCATTCCTGTCTGAATGCACGCAACGTTTTTTATGTTGTGATATGTACCTGTTGTTCTTTTCCTTTCATACTGTTCATAGCCAAGATGACTGTAGCCACATCGGGACTGACATCCTGTTTTAGAACACGATCTGATTCACACATCAACTATCAAGGTTAACTCGCACACTTGGGGTGATATCCGAAACTGTGTATACTAATCTGAAATTTTGCATTCATGATCCTTGTGCTGATCTGATCTAACATGCCTAGGTAAAAGATATCTGGTTCAAATGAACCTATGTATATACACCTGATACCATGATAATCCTGATCCTAAATTAAAAAACACCATCACTGAGTGGTTCACAATCCTAAATGCACCAAGGGGACTCGCAGGTTTACTATTTGGTGGTGCTCTGCTTATTCATCCACTAAATTTTGATGATGTAGACAGACATGCCTACCGTTCCGAAATAGCCGTATTTGTTACGGAAAAACATCAAAATCGAGGTTGTTCCGGACGTTACGGTCAGGGATCGCGTGTTCCGGAGAAAAAAAAAAAAAAAAAAAAAAAAAAAACGAAATCGAACTAGTGGACAATTTTTCACAGAGGGACAAACCGGATGACAGGATGCTTGAATTGAAGCGCTGTGCGCATGCCCACACTGCCATTTCCGTCGACGAAAACATACCGAACAGAGCCGAGGTTCAGTGAAAGCGAGCTCGACCATCAAACATGGCTAGCGTTAGTAGTGCGAAGCGAGTGTGCGCGAGACAGATGACGAAGACCCT
>JADBJO010005006.1:0-50000 GCA_016801955.1 Conus betulinus | reverse complement strand
AAGCCAAGCGCCATACTGTACAAACAGGTGATGGATGTTGACTTTGAGTCTAGATACAATATCAAGGATGACAAAGATCTCCTGATAGGGCAGGGTGCCACAGACTTTCTCAATCATGAAAACAGCAAACTGAGGGAGGAAAGGAAAGAAGAGTTCTTCAAAAATGTAAAGAGTTTTTTTTCAGACTTCCTGCAAATATTTGAAGAGCAAACTGCCATACAAAGATGAGGTTTTGGAAAATGCCAAAGTTGCTAACCCTTCCAGACAATCAGAAAGCCTTTTCTCATGTCTAGAGTACTTTTTGAAAAGGTTTCCTTCAATTCTGCCAGATGGTGTATCAAGTGAAGACGTCAGAATGGATATTCTGAATATCAGTGCACTGACATCACACAGTGTATAGAAGACAGAGCAGACACTACCTGGGGCAAGATAAGCAAGTTATCCGAGGATGGTGAGCTCCGGTTCAAGGTGCTGCCCAGAGTGATGGTCTCCATTTTGTGTATTCCACATTCTTCAGCACATTGTGAGAGGTGTTCTCTGTGGTGCGGAAAAATATGACTGAATTTAGGAATAGGCTTGGACATGACACTCTAGAAGCACTACTGGTTGCCAAGGCCAGGCCAGGAGAGGCACTTCAAAGACAGTACAAGACCGCAGACTACGCAGACCTGAAGAGTGCCTACTACAGGTCTCTGAAGTCTGCACAGTGAAAACCATCTATGACATGCAATGTACATAGTGTAAATAAAGGTAAGTTTTTTTTTCTGCCAGAAAGAGTTTTTGCAGAATTGTTACTGTGTTTGTGTGTGTGAATATGTGTGTGTGAACCAACACACAGGCGGTATATAGTGTCCACAAAAGAAGGTTGAGTGTTCCTGAAAATTTTTGAAATTTTCAGTTTGTTCCTGATTTTTATAACATCTGTTCCTGATAGTAAGATTTTGGGGTAGGCATGTCTGTGTAGAGAAAACTCGAGTGTTCTGTGCTGGTAAAAACAGGTGAAACATTGGCTAAGCAGTGAAAAAAAAAAAAGGACTCACACTGATGTTGACTGTGACCGAGGGATCAGTCTGGGTGCACACTGTTACATCCATCTTCATTTTCTGCAGTGGACAAGACACACCGGCTTCCTGCAGCTTAGGCACACCAGTGTTCTGAAAACAGACCCCCACACCTTGGTCCATGGACAGATGGGCACACACAGCCACAAACCATTCAGTCACGTCAGCCCACAGGGGGTCTTCCATGTTTGGTCTGGACAAACTTTGCCACACTGCCATGAGAACAACATAATTAGGACTAATGTGGAAGTAACTTTTCATCACACATGATCTAATGTGTGACCCATTTTCAACGTGACCTTGAGGCAGTTCTATGAAATGACCCCAGGGCTGTAGAATCCCTTTTTTTCACTGCGACAGCCTTCAGTCTCCACCTGAGTCTTCTGAGACAAATGAAGATGGGTTTTCAAACACAAAAAAGTCATTATTTTCTTGTAGAACTCTTGCATCATGTGTTAAAGTGTTGCTCTGCAGGTCATGTGTTTCCATGTCTATGTTGAAGACCCATTTTCCTCACCAAATCTTTAAAGCCTCTTACTGATTTTTTCCCCTGGAGTGAACCTTTAATGGGTACAAGCATTTTGCATGTGTACCAATATCTGCTTTTGTATTCAATTCATAAATTTTAAAGTCAAACAACTAGGACAAACAAATTACGTAATAAAACATGACACATTTCGATCTCCTAGGTCTTCTCCAGGCAAGATGAACAACATTCAGGACAATGAAAACGAAGAACAAGCAGTCACTGATCTCAAATTCGGTGCAAGACGGGCGTTGAATGAAAAGGAATGAAAAGTTCCTGATGACATTTTAACCCTAACACAACTTTAACATCAAAATTATATACTTCCAGTATTCTCCAAACCAAAACTCTTGTCTTTTCTTCTCCCCCCCCCCCCCCCCTGTTTCTTGTAGTGAAGGTGACAGAGAGAAGGTGTGAGTGACGTACTGTGAACCAGCTCTGGTAGCCAGCTGATCACTGCCACACCTGTCACACTCCTCCCAGGAAAATGCCGACTTCTCATCCACCCCTTGGATTGTGCCTGCACACACCATGCATGCACATACATCATGCATTTACTTTAAGACATACACTTGATGGTTTCCCTCCCATAACCTGTACAATCTGGATCTCTCTTGGACAATATAAATCGTTCTAAAACAAACTCCTGATGACTATTTCGTAAGGTATTCTGATCACTATCTCGACTGGAAGTCTGATATGCAATATTCCATAATCACACTTCCGAGAGATAAACATACACTGCAAATAAACAAGAAAACAGATGTACCTTAATTATCATAAAACAGTATATCAGTCTTGTTTTTAGTGTTGATTTCTGAAAATAGGCAGGTTTTGGTTCAATTACCATCCAAATTTAACCGTTTTTCCCTCATCAGCTTCCTCTCAGAGCAAAACACGCTATGGGAACATCTAGGAAGCAAAGACTATAAAACTAAGCATTGGTCATTTCATGGATTGGTCCTCAAAAATGTCAAGAATTATTCAGTTTCCAGGCCAGTGACAGGAGTCTGAATGTCGAGTACCACTCCACACTGTGATCTCTAGACTGGATCTCCATCACAAGGTCATTATCATTCATATCGCATCATCCAGTGGCTCACAAATGCAAATAAATGTTGGAGATGATGAAGCGATAACAAATAAACAACAAATACCAACAACCTACAATGATGGCTAACAAGATCAGACCTGATATGCTGACTAGGCTGTCTAAGTCGGAGGAAGCGCACACAGCAGGAAGGGTGACACTGCACTCTGAAACCATCTTGTACAGCTCGGGATCAATTCGTACTCTTAGTGCCGCTGCCTCAGTACTATCGGCATCTGTTGATATCACCGTGGAGTACTTGTCCGCAATCCACAAACTGAAACGCGAACATCATAAATCACAAAAAGTAAAGATAACATATACGTCATATGAAGGAAAAAGACCAAGCAATGTTTTGTCTCCAATCTCATGTCAACATACATGAGCATGATGCATTTATAAAAAGAAACAAGAAAAAACACAAAGACTTTACGCTCCTTTGCAACAGTATGAACACTAAATATACATATACTGAATTTCATTTTGTAAAAACGGTTTAGATAACAAATTTTTCAAATAGTTTAGCATCGTGATTTCTTTAAAAAAAGATTACAACTTGTATTATCTAAATAAAGAAAAGCAGCCTCTCTCATCTTCATGCTCATAAACACACATTAAATTCACATACATGCACGTGCAGGCAAAATATGCAAACACAAACTCGAATTACTTTAATGAAAGCATGCATGAACTCATGCACACACACACAGGCTAGTGCATACATGCCAGACACACATACATGTACCCCCCCTCCCCCCCCCCCCCCCCCCCCCCCCCCCCACTGAGAACAGGAGTGACGCACCATCAACAAGCCATATGTCTCCCAGAAGAACCAACGCAGGGCACAGTCTTCTACTATTGAACTTTCCGCTGGCCCACCCCAAGCACTAGTGGCACAGTCTTCTCGCAATTCCACTGGGATGAATGCGGGCCATCTGCCTCCGTCTGTCCCCAACACATCGTCCCTGTCTGCGTGCCCCTTCTGAAGAGAGTGGTCAGTCACGTACAGCAGGGACCTGGTCTCCAAGCTGCTCAGGTCACCAGGATTGTCTGAGGACCCTTTGGCAGACCTCTTTTCACGGAGGTAGAGAAACTTGCCAAGAACAGTGAGCCTGCTGCTCTGCATCGGATTCTAAAAGTATGACAACATGAAGGTGAATTGTGAAATGGATTTATTTCAAGCATGAAAAGAAAGAAAAACACTCCCCCCCCCCCCCCCCCCCCCCGAACAAGGTATGTGCGCACTTGTATGCGTACGTGTGTGTGTGTGTGTGTGTGCTGGGAGGGGGGCGGGGTGCGTGCGCAAGTGCTTACGTCCTCCAATCCTTGAAAAAGCAGTGGCCGAAGGACAGAGAGGGAGGGCTTTCATCTCAACAACTGTGTGTGTGTGTTGTGTGTGTGTGTGCGTGCGTGCATGCGTGTTGTGTGTGTGTGTGTGAATGTGTGTGTGTGCGTGTATGTGTGTGTTCGTCCTAAAAAATGTGTGTGTGCAGATGCACATGCATCTCTGTGTGTGTGTTTATGCCCATGCACATGTGTCTGTGTGAATAAGTACTAAGACTTCAGCCACGAGACAACATGGAGTTCTTAAATGGACCATTCAGGGAATCACACTTCACTCGCTGAGAGTTTTCCACAAACATTCTGTCTAAAACTATTAAAATGGCGAATGCACCATGTAGAAAAGGCTAAACAGAGGGAAAAAAATTCATCACTTTCATTTGTTACAGTTTTACAACAATAAGAAAGCTGAATATATCTACTCAAAACTCAAAACTGACTGAAGCTTTTCTTGTCAGGTCAACAAAGAATATTGGTAGGACCAGTCAATCCATTCCAGCTGACTGACATTTCAGCGTAAGGTTTTCAGGTAAACTGTACTCGACTACATCAAAGAGTTATTGACTTTCCTGCTTGTTTTTTTTTTCATAAAAGTGTGCATGCCTGTATATTCCATAAGAGTATTTCCTGCTGATATTGTCTAATGCATACAACAATCCTGTTTATATAACAGCTGTTAGGTTAATTACCAAAATAGTAAATTATCAAATCAAACATTCGAATTGTTACTTGCAATACACCATAGCCATGGGATGACACATTTCTGAAAACTTGCACTGTATATGAATCATGCTGCTGTGCAAAAAAAAACACGCACTAACAAAAAGAAAAAAAAAAAAAAAAAAAAAAACACATATGTTTAACTGAATGTGCAGGAACATCATATTATGCATTAATCAAAGTCCAGAGAAAATACCCCCTGCACCCATCCTGTACATCCTAACCCCTCTACTCTCAGAAAAGATCAAGAAATAAAAACACATGAAAAAAAAATTCTAATGCTTCATTCTGTCCGGTATGATGTTAAAGCCAAAGAAAATAAAACAAAACAGGAGGAGGGGGGGGGGGGGGGGGAAGTGGAACAGAAGTATCCTTTACCCTAAACCCAGACTGACCACTATGTTCAGGAACTATAACTCACATGGTTGGTGTGTTAATGCCCCTGGTATGGAAGCACACGCAAAAAGTGCTACTTATCACCATGTACCTGCAGAGCCTGAGCCAGCGAGGTCAGCACCAGTAGGGGAGGTGGAGTGAAGGGGTGGGGTGGTGGACATGGTCAGCCATTGGTCTCCCTCCATCATCTCACAGGCCCCTCTGTCCACCTCCAACAGGTAACAGAATCCTGGGGGCTGCAGAGGCTGCTGACCAACAGACACACAGGTAAGTCTACGCACAGACACACAGGCAAGTCTACACACTAAGTCTACACGCAGACACACCCACAATGTTGGACATTACGATCCTGAACATGCTTTAACAGGGATACCTATGCAAGCACAGAATAGCCATAGTAAGCACTCTATCACTCAATCCCTCACTCTGCTGACTGTCAAGGAAGCAAAAGTGACCAATCCATCCATCATCCCAACTTTCATGATGCAAAACCTATGAATTTGTGAGAACGAATCCTAAAATACCCAACTCAGTAAGACTGACAGAGCAGCTTGGAAACTGACCGAGTTTATATTCTATGCAACCCTGATGAGTAGACTGAATGATGCAACTTGCGCCCCATTTTTACATGGTTCTTTGGCCACATACCTGGCTAGTGAACTAACGGGCTTCATGATGTAAAAAATATTGCATGACAAGTAATTCTTGCCACAAATGTCTGCGCATAAAATTCCAGTTGCCCTCCATGGAACAAGCATAAACCAACCTTACTTTTAATGTTTTCTTGTTTTGTTTTTTTTAGTATAGTTGGCAGGTAAGTAAAAGAGTTGGGGAGCGTGGGGGGGGAACAATTTGGTGTGAAAGATGTATGCTGAAACTAACACATCACAAACTGAAATTTTTTGTTACTGTTACTTGTTCCGTTCATAATCTTAGATTATGTGTGTGTGTGTGTGTGTGTGTGTGTGTGTGTGTGTGAGAGAGAGAGAGAGAGAGAGAGAGAGTGTGTGTGTGTGTGTGTGTGTGTGTGTGTGTGTGTGTGTGTGTGTGTGAGTTCAGAATGAAACAAAGTGCAGCCAAAAAGATATGTGTGGAGGATGAATTAGACTGCTGCGGAAAAGATATGTGTGGAGGATGAATTAGACAGCAGCTGAAAAGATATGTATGGAGGATGAATTAGACTGGAGCTAAACACTTACACATGGAGGGTAAATTAGACTGCAACTAAAAAGATACGTACAGAGGAGGAATTAGACTGCAATTGAAAAGATATGTATGGAAGATGAATTAGACAGCAGCTGAAAAGATATGAATGGATGATGAATCAGACTGCAGCTAAAAAGATACGTACAGAGGAGGAATTCGACTGCAGCTAAAAAGATACGTTTAGAGGATGAATCAGACTGCAGCTAAAAAGATATGTATGGAGGATGAATTAGACTACAGCTAAAAAGATATGTATGAGGGATGAATTAGACTGCAGCTAAAAAGATACGCATGGAGGACGAATTAGACTGCAGCTAAAAAGATATGTATGGAGGGTAAATTAGACTGCAACTAAAAAGATACGTATAAAGGATGAATCAGACTGCAGCTAAAAAGATATGTATGGAGGATGAATTGGACTACAGCTAAAAAGATATGCATGGAGGATGAATTAGACTGCAGCTAAAAGTTGCACATGGAGGACGAATTAGACTGCAACTAAAAAGATACGTATGGAGGGTAAATTAGACTGCAACTGAAAAGATACGTACAAAGGAGGAATTAGACTGCAGCTAAATACATATGGAGGATGAATTGGAACTGCAGCTAAAAAGATATGTAAGGAGGGTTAATTAGACTGCAACTAAAAAGATACATACAGAGGATGAATTAGACTGGAGCTAAAAAGATACATATGGAGGATGAATCAGACTGCAGCTAAAAAGATACATATGGAGGATGAATCGGACTGCAGCTAAAAAGATACAAATGGAGGATGAATCAGACTACAGCTAAAAAGATACATATGGAGGATGAATTAGACTGGAGCTAAAAAGATACACATGGAGGATGAATTAGACAGCAGCCAAACAGATACCTATGGTGAATGGAAGAGACTGCAACCAGAATAGATGATATGGAGAATAAAACATACCGCAGCCAAGACAATAGTGCAAGAATGAAACAGACTGCAACCAATTCTCATGCTTGGTGTGAACAAGCTGGTATTGTTTTGTGCATTTTCTATGTGCGTTGTCTGTTGAATATTCACCTGTCTGTATTGTTCTGTGTACCAAATAAGCCTTACTTTGTATCTTGTTTAGCTGTCATTAGCACTTTAATGAAGGTTGGGTTTTTGTTTCTTTTGTTCCTTCCAGACTGCTAAAGCTATCATCACTCAAACCATCAAAGCCCTGACATGGATGTAACGGGGTGAGGAACACTCTTTTTTTCTTATCATCCCCCTACCACAGACCTGTGAAGACAGCTGACCGTCTGCAGTGTGATCTGCTTGACCATCATCCTGACTGGCCACTGCTGCCTTGGCTCGGTGGGACCAGGCCCCGCACACTGCACTGAACAAAAGCCGGGTCCCTGCAACAGACCCCTGTTCTCCCTGCATCACTGGGCAACCCACAACAGGCAGCACGGACTTCCACATGGGGAAAAGCATCAAGAACGTAAAGATCATTTCTCCCAGGTGATCTGATAGAATACCTAGAATGGTACTTAGGAGAGTGCCGTACAAAATTATTTTCTCCCGGGCACCAGAGTAGCTCAGCCGACAGATTACCTACCAAATTCATGATTCTGGTGATCGTATCTCTGCGACACGATTTCAATACAACGGAATTTTTCCCTCAGAGTTAACACTGGTTCTGACTCTATTCCCAAAAATTCCATGAGACTATAAATTGAGGTTCTATGAGTGAACACATACATACAGTCTTGCACACACATAAAATTTCCATTATCAACTTTTGGAGGGGAAGGTCAGTTTGGCTGTTTTTATGAATGACACATACACACATAGCGAACATATTCTGTGAAAAATGGGTGTTTTTTTTTTTGTTTTTTTAAATATGTACGACTGAATGACATGGGAATAAATAACTGAATGTAGTACCTGCAAGCAGCTCTTCAGTTTACTCTACCCTGGTAGGCAACCCACTGTGCAAAACGAGACTGTGGATTGTAAAGCATTTAAAGGCAGGTGCTATAAAGTACTCTCAACAATAATAATAGTTGGTATGGCCAGAAGACTTACTTCCTGCATCACTAGAAAGGTTCATATCTCTTTTATAATTGACCCACTTCGAAGACAGAAAATGTACTCATAAACAGTGAATTCACATGGTTCACACTGAGAGGAAATTTGTTGTTTTTCCTGCTGACCAAGTCCCAGATCATCTGATCCACATCTGCACCACAGATTTACACCAAAGTGTCATGACTTCGTCCCTGGTCCAGGCCATTTTTCCATCAAGCTTCATTACAACTGGTTTATTAGTGATTAAGTACCTGTGCTAAAAGACTGACAGACAAACAGACACTGGTGAGAACATAACCACCTTAGAATAGGAAATAATACATAGCGAGAGAGAAAGAAGTATAAAAGACATAGATCTGAAGACGAAGTGTGCTGTCCACATGGTGAGATGGTCAAAAATAGCTGTACATGCAATGCTCTCGCCTGAGGAGATGTCCTCAGTGGTGTCACATGAGCTTACGAGCGGGGCACATACTGTGACAATCCCTAAGAGTGTTGAGCAAGGGCTTGCAAATATGACAATCACCTTCAAACTTGCCTGGGTTCAGCCAAGCAGTCTGTGAACCTTTGGCAATGAAACAGTAAGCAAAGGACCAGAAAACACAGGGAATAAGTACTGCACTGACAGAACTGAACAGAAAGCAGCACACACTAAGAGCATATTCACAACACACAGCTCTGGCTCATTCGTAGACAGAGTTCTCACTCACACAGAGTACTCTAACTCACCCTCATGGCACTCGCACACATTCAAAGCAATCTGACGAACACATTTACAGCATTTGCACACGTATATACAATACTTGTTCAAACATACAGCACTAACTCACATAAACGCACAAAAACTGAACATGGGTCATTCACACACACTCACACATAGATGAACATCCCTCTTACACACATACACACCACCACAGCACTCTCTAAGCCTCTCTTCCTAAAGTGTACCAGACAACCTGACTCTCACCTGTCGGCATTGGTACGGCTGTGAACTCGCAGACAGGAGAAACAGCACTGGCGCCCCTCCAGGCTGGCCGGCTGACTGACGGTGGCGCCGCTGATGATGATGATGGCCACAGTCCCCTGGCTGTCCTCCACCAGAAGGGACTGGCTGACAGTCAGGGCACCAACAATACCAGACATCAGACAAGCTGCAGAGACTGAGAGAGAGAGAGACAGACAGAGAGAGAGAGAGAGAGAGACAGACAGACAGACACAGACAGAGAGAGAGAGACTGAGGGGCAAACCCTGCAAGAGACAGTGAGAGACAGGTACATGACAAGAGAGAGTGATGGAGGAAGAAAGGGCAAGGGGGGAAGGAGGGGGGGGGGGGTGATTGGGTGGGAGGGAGAGAGGTGGATGGCTGGGGCAGGGGGTATGAAGGAAACATGGTGTAAGGGTGGTCAGGAGAAAAGAGGGAGGGGAAGATGGGGTGGGAGGGAAGTGGCTGGGGTGTGGAGGAGGAGAGGTAGAGCAGAGCATGGAAAGGAAGAGAAAAACAGCAAGACAGACAGACAGACAAACAGGAGAGACAGGGTGTGTGTGTGCATGTTAAATGTGTGCAAAGTCATTTACTATGTACATATGCTGCATGCTGAAAAAAAAAGTATGAGTGTGGGTGTCATGTGTGCATGGACATCCCGACACATGGCCATCCCGACACTTTTTGTAGTCAGCAGCAGGGTAATACAGGAAACAAAGAGTTTTGCAAGTTGAAGTTGTGCTTATTATCATCTCCTGGTGCCTTCACTTGAGGGAGAGTGGGGACGAAGCCTTTTGCCACAAGACTTATACATACAGATCAGCTTAAGGTCCCTAGGGGCCTATGTCGCAAGGTTCTAGGTTGGAGACCTGTACAGGGACTTCTTCTGCGTACGCAGGCCGATACTCCTGCGGACACTCCCTATATGGACAGGCAAGTATTAATCCCATCTACCCAACAAAGGGAGTGGAGTTTTGTGTGTATGACCCGTTTTTTATCCCGCCATTAAGGCAGCCATTCTCCATCTTCAGGGAAGGTGCATGCTATGTGTAATGTGTCATCCATACCAACGGCCAAACTGGCCTTCTCTTCCGAAAGTTGGTGATGGGATTTTATGTGTGTGCAAGATGTTATGTGTGTGTCCACAAACGGAACCTCAATTTATAGTCTCATTGAAAGGACTGTATGGGAAATGGAGTCAGAACTAATGTCAACTCCGAGGGAAAAATCCCCCTGTACCGAAACAGTCCAGCAGAGATGCGAACCCACAACCCTTGGATTACAAGTCCAGCGCTCTACCAACTGAGCCATTCGGGCCCCGCACAGGGATATTTTCATGTGGGATCAATGTCTCCCTCTTCAGGTAAGCATACTTCCCTCTATCCTTTTTGTTGGACAGGTAAGGATAAGAAAAGGGAATTTTACCACTAAAAGTAGTTTTACAATATACTTACCTTTCAAAACACTAAAACACCCTCCCATCTCCTCGTTTAGTCAAGAAAAAAGTTGAAAAACTGAACTGCTTCCAATATGATGCTCAGAACTGAGGTCACTAAGGGTGATCACTCTTGCGGCCTATCAAGGTATGGGGGTGAGGTTATCTCCTTGCTCCCTCTCTTTGTTGTTCTTGTTGATCCTTATGATATGGCAATGTTCCACGCCAAATGGAGGTGAGGCATTTGTTCTGACAGATAAGCATGAGAAAAATGTTTACTGATGGCTAGAACAAGATTCTGCATTTTTTTCCCATCGACACCATTCCATCCCTGTGAGTTCCCCTACCTGTAGGAACCATTATCCTGCTGCTCACAGAAGACTCTCAGCACCGTGGCTTGAAACAACGGAAGCAGTCTATCCCCGGCTGGCGCTTTCTCGATGCTCTCCAACAGTGTGTTGAAGGTGAAGGTCCTCTTCAGCTCTCCTTCACTGCAGGTGACTGTGTGCAAAGCTTTTCCAGGTGTTGAGAGCTTGCTGTGTTGGGTGGTCAGGTGGGGCTGAACAGAAAGTAAACAATACCAGGGATGTAACATTCATGCTGTGGTGGGTCTTCCTTTTTTTTCTTTGTCATGATCTTTACCTAAACAGTAATACTCACCTTTTATAGCTGCTATGTTTTCATGTATTTGTTATTTGCATGAGCTTGAAATGACTTCTTAACAGCACTGATAACTTTGCACTGGCTTTGAAGTAGTTATATTTTTATACAGAATATTTAATACAACAGTAAGCAATGATTAAGCTGGGTGTAAATATATCATTGTAAGTTGTACGGTGGAACTTCTCAATACAGACTTTTCACAGAGTTCAGTTACACTAGACTTTTTCCTTTCTCATCTCAGTTTCCTTGCCTACATGTGATGTTTACCCTTGTTGCTCATTCCGACACCCCCCTACACAGCGCACACCAAGGCTTGTCCTATCACAGCCACTGTGGCAGTCCCTCAGGAAGCAATCAATACCGTGTCACCATGTGACAACCTATCAGATGAGACGGCTGCACACATAGCTGGAGTCAACATTTGCGAACCAGGGGATAAAGGCAGTCGGGTGCGCTTAAGAGGGGACAGTTCCGCTTTTGACTGAAAGCATTTCTATCCCCCTTATGTTCCAGCTGACACAAACGGGGCTCAAAAAGAAAATGCATTTTTTTTACACATACCCAACGCCAACATCATGTGACATCAACTGGGCTTTGTTCAGCAAGACGTGTTATCAGCCCTATTCACAATGACTCCGTTGCATCCACCCAACCCCCATAAACAAATCAGGTAAATTCTAGGAAATATTTGGGAGAGTTAGTAGTTATAGGCGCAGCTGCTGAGTCAGTCTGGTAGTATTCAGTGGTGCCTGTTCTGATCTACCACAGACAGTTCAACACCTGCTAAACTTACTGATGGCAATCATTGCTTAACTGCAGAGCCAGCTTGAGTGGGCATTTTCCTCTGGAGGGCACTTCTATGTCCAGCTGATGACAGTCCCTGTGAGCTTTTCAATGCTGACAACTTGGACAAAAACTCACCATGGGCAATGACAAAGGGAGGAAATAAAAACTGAGTTCATTAAAAGAGCAGGGCAAAAAAAGGACAACAGAATTTGAGACTTTTTAAAATCTTTTTAAATGATCGACGAGGATGACAACAACGCCGATGTTTCAGAGTTCCATTCTGAAACGTGTTTATTCTAGCCTTTGAGAAACATCACCAGTTAAGTCCAAACTTGGAATTCCTGAGCAAGAGGCATAAAGGACGGACACAAACCAGCCTGGTGGAGACCTTAAAAAAAAAAAGTAACACTATGAGGATGGTCTGTTGCTCCAGGCTGCTGAACAGAAGACCCCAAGACAGAGACTTCAGAAGAACCCTTGTAAGCAGCCAGTGCGCCAGAGGAGTCATAGCTATGCAAAATACTAGATCCACTTTCATTTAATACTAACTCTTGCCTGTAAAGACAAAACTTCACAAAATTGGGACAAGTTACGGACACATTGTTACAAATGCACCAGCCCATTTATGAGGTGATCTGGAAATGAAAAGAAGTGTGATTCAAATCATTTGGCAAGCCCCATTTTTTTTCAGTTAGGACCATGTTCTCAAGCTTGTCTCCTTAGTGTGAGTTTTCTTCAGAATGTCTAATTTGCATAGTCACTGACAGAATTGCTGGGATGTTATTTTTACTGTGTGAAGTGTTTTTTTCTGTGTTTTTCTTCACGGCAGTCTCGGTCACAGGGTAGTTGTGTCCTTTACGCAACATGGTCAGAGAGGGATGAAGAGTGTCTGAGTGTGGTCACGACAGGTCCTGGGGGCACCAGTCTCTGACAACAATGTCTGAAGTTACATACAAGTTACTAACAAGTCACTGACTGAAAATGAAAATGATTATGAACCCAGGGTGGGTATGTCAATGTATGCATAGCATCTTGCAGACTCGTAAAATTCCATCGCTAACTTTTACAAGAGAAGGCCAGTTTGGCTGCTGGTATTGACGACATGTATACACACAGCTTGTACTGAAAGAAAGAAAATGAAAAATGAATGAATGATATTCAATTGAATGTTACAGGAAATAACGGACTGTAGGGCCAGCAGGCAGCTCTTCAGTCGGCTCTACTCAGCTGATTGTATAAAGCATTTAGAGCTTGGTCTCTAACCGAGTAAAGGCACAATACAATTACTCTAATAATAATGATAACAATAATAAATCAACTACCCTCACAATGATCTCTCCCCACATTAAATTTCTTCCCTCTCCATCCCACCCCTAAATACAACTTTAAGTCTTCCATTCATACCTTCTGCTAAAAACATCAAAAATCAACATTTACCTGAAAAGTCTTCCATTCATACCTTCTGCTAGAAACATTAAAAAAAAATCAACATTTACCTGAAAAGTCTTCCATTCATACCTTCTGCTAAAAACATTAAAAATCAACATTTACCTGAAAAAGGGAGGATGGCATAAATGGAAAAAGGTGAGCCGGACACCTGGCTGCAGGCAAACTGGCATCTGCAATCAATCAAAGCTGTGACACATCTTCTTGGGATCACAGCATTGAAAAATAATACGTTAATGGATAAGTGCATACGTGACATATCACAGCAAGTGGCACAAAAAAACTGCAGAGATCAATGACCTTTCTTTTTTTTTGTTGATTTCCTTTGAAGGCCAAGCTTATATTTCTTTGTACTACATTAATCTTCTATCAACTTCCACTTTATTTTCGGCCTCCAAAAACAAGTTTTAGCGACTGCAACTGGCATTTTGAAAATATTCAGAGCGAGTCCTTCAGACCAGTTTCATTAAATGGCTGACAAAGACCAACAACTTTCAGAAGTCCTTGACTATGATGTGAATAAAAACTACAATCACCTAAATATGACCAATTTTTCATGAACCTTTCACGGCTGTTGTGATGAGTCAAATTTCAGAGATTAAATAACAATTATAACAGTGACAAAGCAGTGTCCATAAGTGTTCGTGTGCAAAGAATGAATGTATGTACATGTGCATGCATGTGTGTATATCTGTATGTGTGTGTGTGTGTATACGCATGCATGCATGTGTGCATGCACACACTTGTTTACATGAACATATGGGTTAACAAATTCAAATCTATCCATGCTCTGATTTTTTTTCATTTTTCTTATTTCTTTTCTCTTTTTTTTTTTTGTGCTAGTTATCCTCTGTACACACATCAAACACAATCAAGACTTACCAATAAATCACTGGTCTAACAACTCGCACATTTACAGACATGACCATTCCTGTAAATCTTTGATTTCTTAAGTATGACTGAACTCTTTTTGTTGTTATGGTGTGTGTGTGCTGTGTGTGTGTGTGTGTGTGTGTGTGTGTGTGTGTGTGTGTGTGTGTATGTGTGTGTGTGTGTGTGTGTGTGTGTGTGTGTGTGTGTGTGTGTGTGTGATGTGTGATGTGATGTGTGATGTGTGTGTGTGTGTTGTGTGTGTGTGTGTGTGTGTGTGTGTGTGTGTGTGTGTGTGTGTGTGTGTGTGTGTGTGTGTGTGTGACATGAGAGAGCATGTGTGCTTGGGGGGGGATGGATGTCTGGGTGGGAGTGAGAAGAATTCAGGCATGCATAGATGTGTGAATGAGGTTGAGTAAAGGTGTGCAGATGCACGTGCATGCATTTGCACACCCATATGCATGCGTGTATCCAACTGTGCCACCAAATCCATCCACCCTTACCAGCAGAACAAGGGCACATCCACCTCCAATGAAAGGTCAAAGGCGATGACGACGGACTGACATCACAAATGTCCTCTTTGCTGGGTTCACCTTTTACAGCGCACTGGTTGGAGGGGGGACAGCGGCTCACGTGATAGCGAGTGCACAGCATCGTTTTCCCTGCAGCCGTGTCCACCTGTTGCCTGAGCACAGTGTATATGCATGCCGCCTGGTCAGTTATGTATGTGGCTGTTTTCTGTAGTTCTTCAGCCAAACATGACGATACTTGCGATCTTTCGACACATACATCATGTGTATTGATCGATTCATATACATACTTCTTGTATTGTCAAGCCCACAAATATATGCATATATATGTGTACATATGTGTGTGTATATACATACGTACATGTGCAAGCACATGCATGCATGTGCAGTTACGAATGCATGTGCACATTTGTAGATACATTTGAAAGAAGTGATATTGCAGCATTTAATCTGACTGTAAGTGTCACCCCCTCCTCCACCCTTCTGGAAAAATTTTTTTTGCATGAAAGTGAAAAGTATGTGTCTACATGTATGTGTTCACTGTTGTATGAGTACATGTGTAATTGTGCATATGTATATCTGTGCCTGTCTGTGCTTGAATGTTTGTTCTATGTTTGCATGTAAATATATCTAGTCTGCTTTGCGTGATTAAAACAGCTATGAAGTCTCTCTCTCTCTCTTTCAATAATCAAGCAAAAACAAGTACAGGCCAAAAATCACTAACAAACATACATTGATGCCAAGCCTTGCCTCCCTGATGAGTCCTATCCAGCGGATGAAAGGCCTCGGAGCAGGCGACATGAATGGCCGTCTTCAAGATGGGTGACAATGGCTCCGATGTGGCACTAGTGAAGATTTTTTTATATGTATTTTTCCCTGATTTTTCATTCTCTCCCTCCCCATCCCTACCACTTCTTTAATCTTTGCCAAGTCACTGATGTAATGAAGGAGGAACTGTTCGCCTGCACTTGTTTTTTTTCCCCATTATTATTAGATTGTTAAACATACAGAAAAAAAGGCGAGTCACCAACCATGGTGGATACACATGGACAGTAGCTCCCTGTTGAAGAACAGTATTATGCTTTGCAGACTGAGGTGGGAAGAGAACAAAACACTGAGGGTTGGACGAGTGTTGGAGAGTGGAAGGAGTCTTCACCACAGTGCAGCTGGCTAACCACAGCCCGTGAACCCTCTTCACGCTGCCCACCTCCAACGACATGCCCCTGGACCCAGCACCTGGCAAACAACATGTTACAGTCAGACTTCTCCACAACCACCTCTCGAAACTCTTGAAAATAGGGTCTTTACTGGGAGGGAAGGTCTTTATTTGGAGATAATTCTAGTACAAAAACAAAAAAAAATCATTCTAGAAAAAGCATGTTTAACCCAAAATGTCTGAAAGATGCTATTCAAAACAGTAGTGCTTTAACAAATTTGAGAATGAAGACGTGGTATGAGCATATTTTTTGACATTAGTGCACCAATCAAACACTGAATGAAATAAAGCTCAATTTTTTAACACCCTACAAATGTTTGACAGATATCTCTTGATGATTTGGTTAAGATTATGTGTACATGTCCACGCAGGTTGTGTGAGAGAGCATGCATGCATGTAAGGTGTGTCTCCCATGCATGTGTGCGTGTGTGCATGTGTGTGTGTGTGTGTGTGTGTGTGTGTAGTTGTGCTGCATACTCATGTGCACATCACAGACATTCACATAAAATCTTTCAACCAGTCATTTGGTGTAAATGATGTTGTTTATTCTGCAGCATAGATGACGTAAATAAAAGACACACATACCTCCAGAAAAGACACCAGCTTTGAACTGATGATGCCACATAGCTCTGGCTGACTTTTCTCTCTGCAGAATTCTGGACATCTGCTCGGCCAAGCCTCCTCTGAAAGCAAACGGGGATTAAGGCTTTGACGGATAAAATTTGATCCATCAATGTTCCCATCAAATGTACGCCTTTGCCTTCTTTTCCTCAGTTTCACTTCATGTTCATTTTGTAAATTCTGAATGCCAAACTTGTGTTTGTGAGATTCACATGAAGAATGGTTCTATCATCATCAAAAGCAGGAAAATGTCTTGACAGGACACTTCTAACTCTTTTTTTTTTTTTTTTTTTAATCTCAACATGCACTAGAATCTAGAATGTTCCTCTATGATCATTCTCAGCTGTTCATTTATGCACTGCTGAACCAAGTTCTTTTTCAGACTAACTACTTGCTTTTCAGACTCATAAACATAATTCCCCTTGAAAGTCACAGGTGAAGATGGGAAACCCTGACAAGCTACATAACCTGATCAATAATGAAGGAAAAGCAGACAACTCTGCTGCGCCCCTCTGCACTAATGGCCAATATTCCACGGTGGATGAATGGTGGTGACCGAGAGACTCACTTGGCAAATTTTCTCCTCTTCTTGCCGGAGTCTCCTTGATGTGGCGCAGCCGCAGATGTTGTTTAGTGGGGGTGGTCTCCATTTTCACCTGTCGTGCCCACTCACTGGCTCGCAGGCCTCCCTGGCCAGGAGATACGTCACTGTCCCGCTGGGACGAGGCACAGCTGCTGATGGAAGGTGTCCCCGTGTCAGGGCCCTGCTACAACAGCCATCACAGTGAACACACTGCTCCGCAGTGAATGTGTAGCAACAGGGCCCTGCTACAACAAGTATCACAGTGAACACACTGCCCCGCAGTGAATGTTTAGCAACAGGGCCCTGCTACAAGAGCCACCACAGTGAACACACTGCCCCGCAGTGAATGTTTAGCAACAGGGCCCTGCTACAACAGGTATCACAGTGAACACACTGCCCCGCAGTGAATGTGTAGCAACAGGGCCCTGCTACAACAGGTATCACAGTGAACACACTGCCCCGCAGTGAATGTGTAGCAACAGGGCCCTGCTACAACAGCCATCACACTGAACACACTGCCCCGCAGTGAATGTTTAGCAACAGGGCCCTGCTACAACAGGTATCACACTGAACACACTGCCCCGCAGTGAATGTGTAGCAACAGGGCCCTGCTACAACAGGTATCACAGTGAACACACTGCCCCGCAGTGAATGTTTAGCAACAGGGCCCTGCTACAACAGGTATCACACTGAACACACTGCCCCGCAGTGAATGTTTAGCAACAGGGCCCTGCTACAACAGTATCACACTGAACACACTGCCCCGCAGTGAATGTGTAGCAACAGGGCCCTGCTACAACAGGTATCACAGTGAAACACACTGCCCCGCAGTGAATGTGTAGCAACAGGGCCCTGCTACAACAGGTATCACACTGAACACACTGCCCCGCAGTGAATGTGTAGCAACAGGGCCCTGCTACAACAGGTATCACAGTGAACACACTGCCCCGCAGTGAATGTGTAGCAACAGGGCCCTGCTACAACAGCCATCACACTGAACACACTGCTCCGCAGTGAATGTTTAGCAACAGGCATGCCAGCAATCTAAAGGAAAAACAAACAGCAAGTCAGCACTTTCAAACGGATTTTCCGCTGCACACACATTCTAGCTAAGTATTCCCAGCAACCTAAAGGAAACAAACAGTGTGTCAGGACTTTCAAATGCATTTTTTCTGCTGCACACACACACTATGTATTTCAAATTCCTTTTACTTGACCAGTTGAGACGACACATTCTAGACATTACATCTCAAAGTTTTCATTTGTTTTCCTTTTCAAATTTCAAATCAGTTTGTCTCCCTGAGGATTTCAAGGAACTCAGATAAGGAAAGCCATTGACTGCAGACAAATGACATGTCTGTTCAAGTCAGGTTTGTCCAGTTATCAGCACAATGGAGATTTCAATCACAATTATACTAACAGTAACAGTAATAATACTGATAGTGATAAATACTTTTTACCATTAAACTAATGTTCCCTGAAACCTCATGTGCTTATGACAGCAACACTAGCAGCCTAACAACAGCAAAGTTCCTGAGCTGCAAGACACAAACACATCAGCATGTCCAGTTTAAAGATTAAACAATAAAATCTCTTTACGGCAAATTGGTTTTAAAAAAAAAAGAACAAAAACATCACAGCAACTTAAAGCTAAAACAAAGAAAAAAAAATCCTTACAGCGTCCTTCCAGAGAGAATCTGTGTAATTCTCAGCAGCAGGGACACTGTCTTCTGTAGGCTTCATTCTCTGGGTCTCTGATGGCCAAGTCCTGGTTTCTATCAGGGGTAGAAGAGTGTGAGCAGCTCGGAGAACCAGAACACTGAGACAACACAAACAAAACAAAATTACTAACAAAATTACTAACAGAAAATCCACTTTGTGTAATAGTTGTAACACCATAACAATTTGTTTTAGTTGTCCTTTATTCTGGACAGAAACTGAAACAAAACGGAAAGAACAATATGCATTCTCTTTCTTTCTCTCTAGAATATACATGCTAATATTTAAGCTTTTATGTAAAAATGATGTAACACACACACACACACACACACACACACACACACACACACACTCAAAAACATACACATACAAATACAAAGATGTCTTGCAAAAAAAAAAATCCACATGTACACACAGCAATATATATATATTGTAAACAAACAGAAAACAGTCATATATGGATGATCAAATAAAAAAACTGATCAAGACAGCAGTTAATCACACATTACCTGTGTGAATGTGTACTCTTACTTGTTAGTTAATCATAACATCTACGCTGTACCTTGATCTTGACAATAATGATGCTATTCTTGCATGAATAATCTAAATACGACCAAGCTCATTTTTCTCAATAATTTTGCAATGGGTGGTTTGTTGTGGGTGTACAATTCTTTCACTTAAAACAAGTTCCAAAAATATTGAAAATCTGTTGTACACATACAAACTGATCATTGTCATGGACTTTGAACTCTGCATTTTTCACGTTCACACCAATCACAGTCATAAAAATTTTCATTCAGATCATCAAGACTTAAGTAATAACAATTAAGCAATCACAAATGTTTTGTTTAAAGACAGACATTGTCACATTCCAACCAATAAAAACGAAAATGTAGACCTTCAGAGATATTCCTGATTGGAAAGCATCTCGCAGGTTTGTCTGGTAATGCCAACACCCTCTCTTCTACCCCTCCTCCAGTAAAGAACAAATACAACGCCATCCATCTACGAGCAGAACACACCTCTATTTGAAGAACCGGGGATTCACTTCCAGAAGGACAGTGCACTTTCCCCTGCTTGGTTGATGCTGGCTGCTGCTTCTCTTCCTCAGACTCTGATGCCGATAATGATATGGCCTCTTCTGATTCATCTCCACCAGCCTGCACAAGGCCTGGGCTCCGAAGACTGGATGATAACACTCTGTCTCTGCTCCTCTTTGCTGGATAGTTTGTCCGAGGTCTCTTTGCTCGTGGTGAAACAGAGTCTTGCTTCTTGGTATCTTCAGTCTCGGAGTCGCTGTTCCAGCATATCGAGTCCTGATCTGTGTTGAGGGCGAAAGACACATTATGCAGAAATTCTTCAGTCAGAACAAAAATCAAAGAAAAAAAAGCTGTCAATTATTTTCACAAATAATACTGAACTAAAACTGGGCTATTTCTTGCTTTGTAACTACATCCTAAAATTCATCTGAAATAAAAGAATCAAAGCTTCAAAACAAAAACAAAAATTGTAAACCTGATATTAAGATTTATCTTTATGCATGTGTGCTTGCACGAGTACATGCATACGTCTGTGTGTGTATGTTGTTTGTGCCTGTGTTTTTTGGTGATGTGATGTGATGTGATGTGATGTGATGTGATGTGATGTGTGTGTGTGCATGTGTGTGTGTCTGCGTGCACATCTCTGTGTGTCTGTGTGTGTATGTGTCTCTGTGTGTGCATGTGTGAATATAAGCAAGTTAAGGAGATAAATCAACATAAATTTTGTGTCACTGTCAGACAAAAATCAATTAAGATTGTCTCACCATCAGAGTAAGCAATACAACACTACATACTGCACTTTGGATTTTACAGTAACATTTCATGGTTACCCAAGACAAAAAACAAAAATTAAAAACATTCAATGTAAGAGCTAGGTTGCATGTGAGTGGATCTCCAGACTGTTTTCACTGACCTTCAGGAGCAGCAGATGAACTGGTAGGACTCCACTTCAATGAGCACTTTGAGTCCAAAACGTGAGAATCACTCCTTGCTTTCAGACTGGAACCTGTGGAAATCTGCAGCAACTCTTCCGACTGGATCCATCTCTGTCCAACTGTCTCTGTTGGTTCGCATTATGTCTGTGTTGACTAGCCATTTGTCCAGCATACTCCAAACTCTCTTTACATGTCTGCTCCTTTGTAGGCAACTGGAAGCCTTCACCGATTCGTAGCCATTCTTCATGGGGTCCATGTGTGTTCGCCACTCCTTT
The DNA here is from genome assembly GCA_016801955.1 of Conus betulinus. Taxonomy (NCBI): domain Eukaryota; kingdom Metazoa; phylum Mollusca; class Gastropoda; order Neogastropoda; family Conidae; genus Conus; species Conus betulinus. The sequence continues at coordinate 28,509 of JADBJO010005006.1, read as the reverse complement.
CTGAACAGAATCTTCGGATGTTTGATCTAAGTCCAAATGTCTTGGGTGCTGTGGACAATGGGTCTGATAAACTATTAACACTAGAATAAACTTTTTGTTGAACTAAAAGCTAATTTCATAATGAAATAATAAGGTAAAAGCGGAAGTATATAAACTGATTCAAATGCTTTGGTCTTTTGTCATAGACAGAACTAACAATACACTCCCAGGGCTATAGGCAAAATTTATGTACAGATCTGTGTATTCAATCGCACACATGGTATCCACACTTACATGATATTGATGCACATACATGCTGCAAAATGTGTACGTACGTAACATACACACACATTCATACACACATACTGAGTATACATACATAAGCTCACAGATTTATCCTTGTGTGTGCATGCTCTCATGCATGTGTGTGTGCTCCTTTTTGAATCTGACAAGTGTGTCCCAAACTGGTCTCTTCCGATTACCTATTCAGATCTAGACACAGTTAGACTGTTCAACCAATCACCAACTGTCTTCACAAAATCTTATGTCGCGGTAGTTACATGCTAATAAAAGACCAGTATTCATGTAAGATGCAAGTATGTTTCATTTCCCTCCAAAATTTTTGAAAATGTTCGCTATATTGCACTTTTTAACCTCAAACAATGCCCCTATCGCTTTTGTGAAAACTCTGTAACTGACATTTTCTTTGAGTTAGCAAACATGCTTTTCAAGACTATTTTAATTGATTTTTTCTAAACTTTTTAATTACCTTTTTGCATTTTTTTTAACAGTGGTTGATTGAAGTTTCTTGTTTTGCTGTGGGTGGTAACACTGCTAGAGTATGATCTTCTTGTCAGGGCCAATGTTGCCTGATCCAATGAAGATGTATGCCTTGTTGTCTTCACTCACATAAACTTTCTAAATAATTCATTTCCATTGATTAATAAAGCAATGAAACATTTGTACTATGGAGTGGATGTGCAAAAGCCAGAAAGGTCTACATCGGTGGCAGTTTGATACAAATCGTACAAGCCCATCCTGCTCCCTCTTACACACATACAGGCACTGCCCCTTTCTTTTTTTCCATACTGGATCCACAGTTCATCGTATTATCTTGTTGTGTACTTTGATGTTTATGAAGGCTATGGGACGCAGGTTGGGAGAACATACAACTATAGCCCACATTATAAATGCACATCAGGCTTGCCCTTAAGTCCCCTAAAGAGTTTGCTTTGACTTCTTCTTCTTCCTAAAAGGCTGGTTCACTCAAAAACAAGTAAGTCACTTGCTGTTCTGTCAGGGCATTCATCTGGCAACAGATATCATACACACACACACAAAAGTTCTTGAAATCTTGAATGTTTACATGTGGAACAATGAAGCACTTGCTGTTGCTGACGGTGGACTTTCATAACGTTTTGTGTTACATGTCCACAGCAACATTTAGGTGGGATGCAGCGTTTCTCTGGTATATGAGGTGTCACTGTCACCGACTGCTCAGATGGTAGCACCAACTTTTCTGCACCTTTTTTTTTTTTTATCTAGCCTAGACTTAGTGAAATATATGTTGTTTATGCACACCTAGTTGGCCGTAACCAGAAAGAAGAAATGTCTACTTATTCTTACAATTATTTTCCAAAGGTACCTACTACTAGTAACGGATCTGTATCTGTCAGTCAGTATACGTTGCTACATCCCTCCTTCTACGCCAGTAGTTTAAAATCTTCAACAGTAGGTGTCATTCTTAGATAGTGCCAAAGGACCCTTTCAAATTCTACACACACACAAAAAAATAAAAATAAAAAAAAAAACTTAGCTACTTGTAATTGTGTGACCGACTGCCGTGCAATTTCGACCTAACGTTCTATGTCCTTTTTGGCATTCGGAAAACTTGCATTTCAAGTTGCGGGCGCTCACCTTTTTTATTTATTTACTTTTTTTAAACTGAGCAAAATAATTCAATTCAACCATTCACGGTCAGAAAGCATATCCAATCGAGTGAGTTACTTACTTTATGTTTTCTAATCATGCCGCAAATATGTATGTGTTGGATGAATTGAGAAGAGTTTTTGACCAAGTTCAGATTCCTTTCGAAATATTGTCTGGCGCTCTATTAGAGAGTGGTGTCCCCCTTACCCGGGAAAAAATGGCTGGGGAGACAACACCTGCTAAACTCCGATGACTGTAGGATGACAAGAGTTACTTTTCGTGTATCCCACTTTAACGCTCCAAACGAAAAATGACACACATGTACAAGTTGTGCACATGCACGCCGTACACCTGATCTTCGCGTGTGAGTGCATGTACACACACACACACATACACAACACACACACACACAAGTGTAGGGCTAAATGCGCAGTGCACACGTGTGTGTGTGTTAGTAGTTAGTTCTTCAATTTAACGTCTGTTCACTTAAAGTGATATTAGACAAAAATAATACAGAAATGAGGGGATGAGAGAAATGGAAATAATGTATATGCAAAATGCTAGTATAGGCCTACATACGAATGTGTGTGTGTGTGTGTGTGTGTGTGTGTGTGTGTGTGTGTGTGTGTGTGTGTGTGTGTGTGTGTGTGTGTGTGTGTGTGTGCGCGTGCGTGCGTGTGTGCATATGCGACTTTGACTATTGAAAAGAAATACTGTTCTAAATGTAACAATTTAAAAGATAAATTACAAAGCAGAAAAAAAAAAAAAAAAAAAAAAAACCTGGAAATATTTACACAAACGAGCCAACTGGGCTTAACATCAACGAATTTACAAATGTAAAAAAGGCGTGGAGATTCTGGAAAATGCATGGGGAATCTTTTTCGTCGAAGTTGGAGAGAGATGAGTTAAAATAGGAACAGTTAAATAGAAAATGCAGAGTATTGAAACTGTCGACTGCTCCACAAGCGCATTGTAAATTTCTGTGGAATTTTGTACGAAGAGCGTTAACTTTGAGCCTATATAAGAGAGATTCCAGTTTCCGAAATTTGTGTACATGTACATGCGTCTTTGTATACAGTTTACGAATTTGATTGGGGCGAGTTAGATGGACAGGTAGATTTCTGAGTTCTTGAACAGCAACTCAGTGAAGAATCTTGTACATGTATTTTAAAGAGAACTGACTCTTTATACAGCTTATAAAAAGACTCAAAAGAACTTTTATTTAGAGAGTCCATAGGCTTCGTGAAGACTCAAGGGTATTTTGACATAATTTTCAGAGTTTTTGGATCCCATGCGGGCAGTTCTGTCTGCCCATTCATTTCCTACAATCCCACAATGTGACGGAATCCAGCAAAAGTCCACTGTTATCCCTCTAGATGTAAGGAAATGGATCAGAATTTTTAGTTCGGTGATGATAATCTCGGCGCGATTGGTAGCAGCAACAGATTCCATTGCTTGAAGAACAGATTTGGAATCAACACAAAAAAGTATTCTAGAAAAATCACGTGGAATGTCAATAATATAATGCAGAGCCATTAGAATTGCTATCAGTTCAGCCGTAAAGATAGAAAACCCCTTTCCAAGATGAAAAGATTTATCTGCTTTCAAAGCTGGAATAACAAAGCCGGAACCAGCATTGCCATTTAATAGGGATCCGTCTGTATAAACTTTAAGTGATTAGGATAACTATCGTCAATATGTGACTTGGCCATAGCACCTAGGACGTTATTATTGACATTCTTTTGCAAGTCAGTGTATTTATAATCAAACCTTGCCGGGATGAGTTCCCAACTAGGAATGGGACTCAGGGGATAACGTGGAGCAATGGTTTTGTGATCAATTTTGGCAGATTTCAACAGGTTTGAGGAGTACGTAAGGATGGTTTTATTTGATCGTATTGTTTTTGCGCGTTTTGGAAAATCTAAATCAGATCGCATGTTAAGTTCATCCTCATTTGAGTTCTGACAGTAGAACATCTTAGAATGTATTTAGCACAGGCTAATTTTCGATAAGCATCCAGGGGCAAAACGCCAGCTTCATGATATGTCCCTAAAATGGAAGCGTAAAGGGGAACTCCCAGGGCTATTCTGTATGCCTTGCAATCTGTGCTTTGTAACTTTTTTAAAAGATACTTAGGAGCTGAAAAATATACTTCCTGTGCATATGAAATCCTTGTCCTGACCAGAGAGTTTGATAAATGAATTAAAGTGCACGTATCCTGTCCCCAACTCTGGTAGCTCACAACTTTCAGAAGATTAAGAGCTTTCCTTGCTTGAGTTATGATATATTCATATGTGTGTTCCATGATAATTTTTGAAGTTAGATGTACACCTAAAAACTTTATGCAAGATGTATAGGTAAGTACAGTGTCATCCATCTTGAAAGTAGGGAGATCATGAAAACTACCACCAGCGTCAAAAAGCATCATATGAGATTTCTCAGCAGACAGACATAATCCATTCTCAAACATAAATCTAGCGATACTGTCTATATAATTTTTTTATGTATGTAACTGACCTTGAAGGTGTGTTCTTTTTTAAAGTAAACATTCATCCATATACAAATATCGGTGTGTGTGTGTGTGTGTGTGTGTGTGTGTGTGTGTGCATGTGTGTGTGTGTGTGTGTGTGTGTGTGTGTGTGTGTGTGTGTGTGTGTGTTCACGTGTGACACTCATAAAGTATGATCAAGTTAAAACACACGTACACACATAGAAAAACCTAGATTTTTTTTCCTCCATCATCCCTTTCTTTTTTCATTGCTATTCTTTTTCCACTCAGAGATTCTGGCATGATTCTATCGATTTTTTTTTTTTTTTTAACCATAAGCTAGACCTTTTAAATGGTTAATCTAGAGGGAAAAAGCAACGTCTCACATTCAGATTTATAGAGGAAAATACACTGAAAAATGTCAATTATAATAATGATAAAACACCAATTAAAAAGGTTAGTTAGCATTCTAATTTCACTCAGGTGATAATCATAATAATAATTATAATGATATTAATAATAATGATGATGATGATGTTGATCAAGGTGAAGATGATGAGGATGAAAATAATGAATAGCATTTTTTTCTTATGTGTGTGTGTGTGTGTGTGTGCATGCATCCAACAACCAAAGAAGGCTACTTAGAGCTTTACAAATTTTAACCACCAAAGATCTGACATATGCGCAGTGCACACGCACTCACACGTACACATACACACACAAAAATACACATGCATGGACACTCACTCTCTCTCAACAGCAAGTGTACAGCTCTTTTACACACAAGCAAATGTGTGACGGGTACTGAGTAAGGACTTTTTAGGTGGGTGGTACTCTGCATCTGGTGGCTGCTGAACATAAAGGTGCCAATGTGAGAGTCAGGAAGGAAGGAGCATGATGTTGCTGGGCATGGAGTGAACTCCAGATAATAATGATAATGATAATCATCATGATGATAATAAATCCAATAAATAGAATAGTAATTATAATGACAACAATAATAATAATAATAATGATGATGATGATAATAATAATAATAACAATAATAATAATGATAATGGATAATTTTTTTTTTTAACTCCATAATAATCATAATGAATAGTATCTATATTCTCGTGGTAATCCATTCATTGTGTTTTCTCACATCATACATGTTTTCATGGTGAAGCCTAGCTGAAAACAATTTTACACATTAACTCGCAACAATCATATCTTCATGGTTGAGTACACACAGAATCTCGCTTCATTCATACCTTCTTTCTTGAATATACACAGCAACTTGCCTCACCGATATCTTCATGCTTGGTTATACATAGAAACTCACCTCATGTATACCTTCGCGCTTGAGTACACACAGGAACTCACCTCATTCATACTTTCATGCTTGAGTACACACAGGAACTCACCTCATTCATACCTTCAAGCTCGAGTACACCAGGAACACACCTCCTTCATGCTTGAGTACACACAGGAACTCACCTCATTCATACCTTCATGCTTGAGTACACACAGGAACTCACCTCATTCATACTTTCATGCTCGAGTACATACAGAAACTCACCTCAGTCATACCTTCATGCTTGAGTACACAAAGGAACTCACCTCATTCATACCTTCATGCTTGAGTACACACAGGAACTCACCTCATTCATACCTTCATGCTCGAGTGCACACAGTAACTTGCCTCAGTCATACCTTCATGCACATAGGAACTCACCTCATGTTTATCTTCATTGTTGAGTACACACAGTAACTTGCCTCAATCATACCTTCATGCTTGAGTACACACAGGAACTCGCCTCAATTATACTGACTGACTGAAACGATTTACTGTCAGATTAACATAGTGTTGTACTGACATGCTTGAGTACACACAGGAACTCACCTCAATCATACCTTCATGTATGTAGGAACTCATCTCATTTATATCTTCATGCTTGAGTACACACAGGTACTCCCCTCATTCATACCTTTATGCTTGAGTGCACACAGATACTCCTTCCTTCATGCTTGAGTACACACAGGTACCCACCTCTTTCAAATCTCCATGGTTGAGAACACTCAGAAACCCACTTCCTTCAAACCATGCTAGAGTGCACACAGGTACTCCCATCCTTCATGCTCGAGTACACACAGGAACTCACTTCTTTCATACCTTCAGACTTGAATACAAACAGGAACTTGCCTAATTTATATCTTTATGCTTGAATACACATAGGACTATATGACTTCGAAGCTTTGTGTATCGGAGACCGAGGGGTAAAAGAATTGAGACCAATAACATTCTGCAGCACCACACAATATCTTTTCACTTGGGGAAAATAAAAAGTGGTTCACATGAAGGGGCATCTGCTAAAACTGGCGAAACCTTTCACAGTTTCTATTACCCTTTTTTTTAGTTTATAAAACTGACCGAGTTATGAACTTGTGGAATAATCTGCCTAATCAGACTGCCACCACTGGCACACTTACCAGAAAAAAAAAAACGTTAAAGACTTTGGAAGGAGTATAGCTTCCAGATCAATTTGTCTGCTAGAAACTGCCCATACATAATGAACTGCATACTCTTGTACCAGAAGGAAAGAATCAAAGTATCATCTCTGGATATTCAGGCAAAAGGCTGATAATGCCGCGAGGCCAAATTGTAGACATTGACATGAAGTGTGTATCCGTGTCTCCCATCCAAGAGAGTCCTAGATTCTAAGTGACAGCCAAGTGTTCCAAATCTCTTCAGTAACCTGGTTTTAGAAGCGTTTCTTGCAGTGCACTTTCTCTGACCTTGAAGATATCCTGAATGGATTTACGTCTGATTTCAGGACAGCAGATCCTCAGAGAACTCATCAGTTCTATGACTATTATACACATCATTAGTTCTTTCATGACGATTGGCTGGGTAGTCTGGCCAGGGTTGTTCCGTCATGTGTGCAGGAAGAGAGGAAGACAGAGGAGGACACAGGAGGACAACATTGGTGAATGGACTGGCTTCACATTCAGCAACTGCCTAAGAGCGTCTGAGAACCAGGAGGAGTAGAAGAAGCTGGTTGCAAAGTCTTCTGTGGTGCTCCGACAGTCTTCAAGATGCCAGGATAGGTGAAGGTGAGGTGTATGTGGTAGCTATCCCATTCATATGAATTGAGGTATCCAGATGATTAAATACTGGATTAAATTGCTTCATGTGTTCGATGACAAGCAAGCCACTATATTCTATTCACAAGTCATATGAAGTTGTAACCCTTGTGTGCTGCTGAAGTTGGTAAATCAAGTTCAATTTCTTTTAAAGAAAGCTGAACACTGCAATGACTTCAAGGACTCTATGTATGAAAAAGTTGCAAGAGCAGGAATGCACCTGTCAAGCTTGTATTCCTTTATCCGTTTATGGTTCACTCATATGAGCAGAACACTCACTAAGCTGTAGAACCAAGAACTACTACCCTTCCAGCAAAAGCATCACCATCTCTTGTTTTTTTTTTCCAGTGCTCTCCCTTCCATGACCTCAATGGAGGCAGTGGGACAATGTTCACATCAAAGAGCTCAGATGGTCTGGGAACTGACCCTAAAATTCTTCTTCATGCCTCAGGACATTCTGAACACACCTATCTATTCCATACACTGTTGCAGCACAAAACAACAGACATATCAAACACTGAGTGAGTGTAATCTCTCATTGGCTCTATTTTCAAAGCACATGGTTTACATTCATTCACACACAACACACACATTCCACAGGATAATATTTATGAACATCAATTCTAAATGCTGAACACTGTGTTTTTTATTCACCAAAATGAAACTGAGTTTTGAAAACATGTGTTTCATTTTCACAGCGTCACAAGATCTGTAATCACTCATTTTGGTACTTCTACCATAACACAGCAATTACCTTTCATCATGACACACCTCTAACATCAACAAAGCACTCTCATGTCACTCCCACTCTTGAGTTGAACATACACATGTAAACATCTTTAAAACTCACACGACAGCATGCACAGACTTCTATCAGTTTCCTCTACAAAACACATCATGTTCTCCCAAAGGTATCACTTGACAGAATCGTGCTGCATTGCAGTACAATAATAAAATGTACAACAGACAGTTCAAGGAATTCAAATGTTTTATGATATTCAGATTCATATTGACTGGCACAGTTTGCTTATTCAACAGATGTACTGAAAAAAAAAAGAGAAATAATTCAGCCACTGATAATTCATTAACAATGTATTTTTGCATTCAATATCACATTGAACTTTCTGATTTTAAAATATGAAGAAAAAGAAAACAAGCTTTTTACAGTCTTTTTAATTTCAATCCCACTGTAGTTTTGCTGCCTTCCCTATTTCCCTCTCAAAGCCATCTCATCACACCTCAAAACAGAACTGACAAATGAACAGCAGTTATTCGGGCACTGTCCTGACAGACAAGACACAGGAAGCTTGTTTGTTGGCCTTGACCTTGTTTCCATTCACCACCATCACTAATGGAGAATCCACGTATGCTCAGGAAATCAAAGGTCTGAAAAGAAAGAAGAAAAAAAATTATTACAAACTGACAAAAAAAACCCGAACACAATCTAAAACAAGTCTTACCAAACAATCAAACTTAAGGTCAGCCTAATATCATTACCGAAAAATAAGATTTTTATCTGCATTAGTGTTCAAATAAAACAGTTGTGCAAGTCAGTGTAATAGTAACTCTTTGGTGTGACAGTAAATTCAAACTCCATCTCATCACACAAACGTACAGTCTCATTCCAAATCACTTTCAAACTTCTCACAGCGGGGAACACTGACACATGCACAGTCTCATCATACAAAATCACTTTTGAACTTACCACAGCGGGGAACACTGACACATGCACAGTCTCATACCAAATCACTTTTGAACTTATCACAGCAGGGAACACTGACACATGCACAGTCTCATACCAAATCACTTTTGAACTTATCACAGCGGGGAACACTGACACATGCACAGTCTCATACCAAATCACTTTTCAACTTATCACAGCGGGGAACACTGACACATGCACAGTCTCATACCAAATCACTTTTCAACTTATCACAGTGGGGAACACTGAGCTCACAGTCACCCATTATATTTCTGTCACCGTCAGTTTCTTGTTACCACCTCTGACACTAGCGCAGGAAATGGGACATGAATGTCATTTCAAACAACAGCAAGCAGACAACAATGTCTACTTCTACTTTCTGGGATTTTCTTCTTGTGACCATGGGAAAATGAAGTAAAGATCTCAGTGGTGATGAAATCCATGGACAGCCAATGTCAAAACTCATGCTGTGGTCCTAGATATAAATTTATTGACTATGCAGCTCAAAACCTTATAGGTGTGCTGTTGCAGATTGCAAAAGACTACAACAGACATTACTGGTTAATTCAACGATCTGAGGGTTTGAATTCTTCATGGACTACTTTGCAAAGAAAACTTCATTTGATGTATTCAGCAGTACTGAAAAAACAAAACTAACAAACAAAGTTATGATCAGGGAAAGGAAGAGAACGTTAAGGAGAAAAATAGTGCCATGCAAGACCCCACTGGACGGTGAATGGTCTTTGGAAATATGTCTTTTTCGAGCAAAAATGAAATCATGACTGATCTGAACAGTAGCAGTACGATAACAGTGTGGCAAGAATCCCCTGATAAGCAGCGACCAGGAAGCAGTGCTGTGAGTGTGATCCCCCTGCACTGTTGTCTGACACTCATCATGAGAGGCTGTGTTCTTCACTTCAGTGTGGGTGATTTTTGTGTGTGGGAGGCACAATGAACTTTAAAAGTGATGTATTCACATGCTGCAAGATCATTTCCACCTATGTTTCCAGCCAGTACTTCCTGCCAGACAATACGTCCCTCCAGAAAACAATGCCTCCATTTACAAGTCCTGTGAAACAGAACACTCATTTCTGACCCTGCCATGACTAGCATGGCTACTTAATCTCAGCCAACTAAAAATCTCTGGACAATTTTGAAAAAAAAAGTCTCAGCAGACCTGAAGAAGAAACTCATAGTGACATGGAAGGAGTGTCCATTCGGCATCTTCAAAACATTTTTTATACTCTACCAACACATGCATGGATTTCTCTGAGTAAGGAGGGCCATGTGACCCACTTTTACATTCAGACTTTCAAGTTCAGGGCAAAACAATTTAATTTTTCTCTGGTAAATCTCACAGCCATTCTGAAAACCAGACAATAATTTGAACTAGGCTGTATATACTTACACATCTATACACACACACACGCGCACACACACACGCACACACACACACACACACACACACATGGAGCATACCTTATCCTTATGTTTCACCTTGACCGCCTGACCATAGGGTTCAGGGATGGCCACAGAGTCACCAATTTTCACCCCTCCTCCCTGTACCATGTGTTGTAGACAGTCACGACCATGCATCTTTCTTGTCACACAGGCAGAACGAGCTGCAAAACATAACACACTCTGTAACCACAAATCACTTCTTTGCAACAGGACAAATCAACAAGACAGGTGACAAGGTCACAAGATTAAAACTGAAGTATGATACCCAAAGAGGTGAAGGGCAGTGGACTGTCAGAGATTCATACTGTTTGGGGCACAGCATGACGGAAGATGGAACCCACACCTCTCCTTCTGCTGCCTTTAACCATTCACATACGGAATCAGGTGCCCCATTTACTGCTGGGTGAGAGAGAGAGAGAAGACAGAGAGAGAGAAGAGAGTGAGTGAGACAGGCAGACAGACAGACAGAGACAGAGACAGAGACAGAGAGAGATTTCAAGCCAAAAACCCGAAATGTGTGGCTTGGACTCACGGCTGCCTGCTCTGCGGGCAAACAGTCTAACCATTTGGCTGTGGAGCCCTCTCAAAAAAGAAAAAAAGTAATCCTTAACAAACTTACAATTCAGCTGTTATTGATACTGTAACAGGATTTTCAGAGGGCAAAAAAAAACAATCAGCATCAGCAACATCAATGCTTGGGGACTTTGTCAGATTATTCCTATGGAATGTATACTCATATGAACTTGCAGTCAACTGGATTTTCCTTTTTGTAACAACTTTGGTCTAATAATCAAGCTGGTTTAAACTTGATAAGTCTGGATAAAGTTTATGCTCACTCGATAATATGATTCTGCTCCCTGCTGAGAACTTGGTCACGTGATCTTCATTAGTGACATCAACAGATGGCGCAAACGCTGATAGGAATTATCTCAAGTTCTATCGCCACCCACGGCTCTCTTTATGTGCAGTTTATCTTTAATAGTAAAGAGATCATGTTGTCTCCTGTACTTGTGTGGAACTGGCCTGTCATGTCTGAAGTTAACTGCTTCCTTAACTCCTTCAAATCATCTGGGTTCAACCTCCTGAATACCAGCATTTAGGATGTCTATACTATTAGTAGGTTGTGTCTGTCTTTTATGCGTCATGACACCTCTGAGGCGCTGGAGCAAGCAATCAGCACACTGTAAAGGCGTCACAACATAACTGTCCCAGAACCTTGTCTCAGAATAATCTCCACAGGAAAAGAGTGAGGGTTAGTGGTGGTGGTGGTGGTGGTTCGGGTTCAAGAAGCGGGGTGGGTGGGCAGCATAGAATCCAGACCAAAGTTCCAGCCAACGTCTAAACTATCTGATGATGTCACTAGGAAAGATCATTATGACCCAAGCCTCTGCAAAGACCAAAAGGTTGTAGTCAGTGTGTACACATTAATTCAAAGTGCTAAGTTTAAATGACCTGATTTTCAAATCACTTAGATGAATGAAGTTTAAATCAACCAAGTTATCAAATTACTTGGACAGATGAATTTCCATAATTCAAATTGTGTTTGTAGGTGAAAATCAGAAAGATATGGAAGAACATAGCAAGAGTCTAAACAAAATTTCAGATTTTAATACTGAGAGTCATGTGTTTGCTGATTTTTTAAATAGACTTCTTTTACCAATTAATAATAAAAAAAAAAAAATCTGTTATCAAAATTACCACTACACTGATAAGATGAGAGGAAATCAGGTATATGTTGACATGAGAAAAACTTGTTAGAAGTCATACACATATGCATGTATGAATGTGTGTGTGTGTGTGTGTGTGTGTGTGTTTGTGAGTGTATGTGTGCACAGCTGCGTACTTGTGTGTGTGTGTGTGTGTGTGTGTGTGTGTGTGTGTGTGTGTGTGTGTGTGTGTGTATGTGTGTGTGTGTGTGTGTGTGTGTGTGTGTGTGTGTGTGTGTGTGTGTGTGTGTGTGTGTGTGTGTTTCACCACATATACATTTTGCTGCAAAGCAATATGTAGGTCTGAGGGTTTACAGTTTCTGTAGACACAATGTTGAAAAGAAATTACTGAATTAATAGATATCACAGATTTGCTGGTGTTGCATGGCTCTGACAGGATCAAAATCAAACAGCTGACTAACTGTGTTTTAACATAAAAAACTGGATTGTTCTCACCATTCTTGAAAACAGTCCTAGGGGTATATGAGGTGGCTGTGCACATTTACAAATACTTCCATTTCATTCATACGTTCCATAATTGGACATTCCATATCACATGTAGCAAGTGTGAATTTCCGCTGTGTGTTTTTGAGAGAGAGAGAGAGAGAGAGAGAGAGAGAGAGTGTGTGTGTGTGTGTGTGTGTGTGTGTGTGTGTGTGTGTGTGTGTGTGTGTGTGCATGTGTGTGTGTGTGTGCGCACGCGTGCGTGTGCGTGTGTGCGTGCGTGCACACACACGCACGCCTGTCTGCCTGCCTACGTGCATGTGTGTGTGTGTGTGTGTGTGTATGTGCGCGCACATGCGTGTGTGTGTTTGAGCTGAACCACAACATAAACCAGAAAGTGAACTCAGAACTCTTCCCCGAAGATGGAGTATGGCTGCCTTAATGTCGGGATAAAAAATGGTCATACACACAAAACTCACTGCCTGTCTATACAGGCAGTGTCTGCAGGAGTATCAGCCTGCATATGCAGAAAGAAAGAATGAAAGAACTCAGAACTCAAAGGCCCTGCAGAAGTCCATGGACTCACAATGGGACAGTAGAGTTGCTCTCCACAGAACAGACAACTTTGCCACAGATGACCTTGTTGGAGTTGACCTCTGGTGCAACATCTGTGGTTGCTATGTGAGTCAGCTCAATGGTTTTGCCTGAAGGGGAGGTGTAGGATCCCATTCCGTAGGGACCAAGGTCTTTTTCACTGAGGGAGTTCATCAAACTCTGCAACTGCTTGGGTTTCAGCTTTCCCTGCACAACACAAATGACTATCAACAGAACCCCGAAGCAATTGCGCATCAAACAAAATCAGTCACACTGTTTATTCCAGTCCAGCTACAGAGGTCACCTAACAGGACAAAAATCATTACGTTAAAGACCATGATAACAGTTGTGTGAAAGGCATTCACAGTTCAAGTGTGTCTTGTGAGTGGGAGGAGTTGGCTGGGATTCCTATTGGAAAGTGTACTGTAGTACAAGCCACAAGTCTGAGGGCTTCTTTCAAGGGACAGAAAGGGAGAGGGGGGAATGGGGGGCAGGTATGTTGGGGGATGGGGGAGGACTGGAGAGGGGAGGACAGGAGGTGGAGGTGGGTTGCTCCCATCTTCAATATCCCCCATAACAGTTCTGCCATTTACCATGCTATTCATCTCAGCTCCCGCCCTGGCTTAAGGCTGTGTCAGACCAAGTGACATAGGCTAGAACACCAAGGCTACATCAAAATGCTCTGCATCGTTATGCGGGGATTGTCTTCAGTCATGACAAGCTCCTAGCATAACATTATCAGTCTCCAAAATCCCTCAAAGTCAGAGTGTGGCTGCCCATGTGGCGGGGTGATCAAAAACGGTCACACATGTAATGTTCTCATCCATAGCTGATACATTTGTACCATGGTGTTCAAGTACTTCAGCTGTTCGGATGATCCCTGGAATCTTTTTTAGCCAGGGTACGACAACAACATCATCATCTCAGGTCTAGCCTATTACATCCTGCTAGCAATTTCAGGGTGCTATGAGGCTATCACAAAACCACAGCACTGCTAAATCACAACAATGGTGTTCACCAGTTTATGCAATTTCAGCACACACAAGTCATTACTTTGCACCCCTCTGTTTATAGCAGTTATCAGCCCTTCACGATGCAAACAAAACAGCCACACTGAGGCAGCCAGGCAGCAAATCAGCCTTAAAGAGTGAACAATTATCAAGACTGCTTGTCAACACATAGGAAACATCAACTTGCAACCAGTATTAAACTACAAACTTCTCAACTTAGTTAGTAAACGACAGGTAAAGTGTGATCTTGTGAATTCTTTAATGACAAAACAAAACAAAAACAAACAAATACAAGATAGCTTATGCAATAATCAACTGTCAAGTTTGAAAGAGCACAGACTGCAAAACCATGAACCAAATGAAACCAAATCTTTCAACAATGTACGACTAAATTCTTCTCCTTCCAGGCCAAGTGAACAAACATGCAAGTTTTTCGCTTATCAACACGATGACCAAACTTCACAATTTCACAAGAACGATTTCTACGACCCCCCTTCCCTTTTCATTTTTTTTGTAGCTTACCCGTTTCTCTGTAAGGGTGATCACGCTCTCCAGGTAACTCAACAGGGCTTCTCCTCCATGCCTGGGTCAGTCCAGCTGGGGTCAAGCTGAGCGGCCATGCTGAACTCCTCCAGTGCCTGCTGGTACTCCTCCTGGTACTTGTAGGACTGATAACGCACACAAAGCACGATGCACACATTCTGTGACGAGGCTATGAAGTGTGCATGTGTGTGAAGTGAATGTATGTGTTATGTGAAAGGGTGCCGTGCGAATTTGCTGATCAGTGTGAGCAGAGGAGGAAGCGGAAAGGGACAAAAGGCAGGGGATGGAGAATGAAGGAAGGAGAGTAGCAGGAAGGATAATATGACAAAGAAGGCAGGAAAGATTTTCTAAAAAAAATTCTAGTTCAGAATTTTCTTCAGATTGAAATGCCATATACTGTTTTAAGCTTAAGATTAAGATTAAAATTATAGTCCCGTCAACAGCAGAGGTTATCTCAGGACTGTGTCACCACGTTCCAAAATACCACGTATATATGTTAAAAGAAGATTAAAAGCAAAACCTCACACAACCCCCATTAAAAACAGATTAAAAGAACCAATCCTAGGGTTAAAAACCAACACGTTGAAATAAGATAAGACAATGTTGCCCACAGCCCAGCCAACTGTTTTAAGCATACACCACTATCTTAATACAGGAATATTGTTAAGGAGTACCACTGCATTTGGCTAAAAAGTGTCTTCCCATATTATCATTACTTGGCAAAACTTCACAATTCAATCAATCAACTAATCAACCCAGCGACTCCTCAATCTGTGGAGTGACTGGTTCGCTGACTGACTGATTGAGTGATAAGTTAAACGGACGATCAATTATTTCTTTTACAATGGTACTTACCATTGCTCGGTTGTAATGCAGATCAGGATTGCTTTGAGCCACTGTGTCACGTTCCTGTCAAAAATATGAAGAAAACACTAAATAAGCATATGTATTTTAACCAACTAAATCATACAATGATAAATTTCATAAATCCGCAAAGCTTTTTCTCCTTCTCTTGTTTCTACTGCCGACTACTAAATGGAAAGAGCTGTTTCATGCATGTCTGTTGTTTATAGTTTCTACTTCAATGTGAAAAAATTTATTTGTCTGTTACGCATTGTGTATGAAAGACATATTACTGTACATTGTTGTTTGTAGTGTCTGAAGAAGACTTCGATGTGAAAAAAAAATTATTTGTCTGTTACTCACTGTGTATAAAATAAATATTACTGTACACCTTTCTTTTTGTTCACTTGAATTCTGATTAGTTTTTTTCTCTCTCAGTATTAAGTTTTAATTTATTCAGCCCAGTCGTATGCTCATGGTTAATCCTCCAATCTCTTGCACCTTCTCAAATTAACTGAAAGATTCAATTTGATCTTGTATCATTTTTGTATGTTTTGAAAAACAAAAGACATCAGACAACCCGTGTACAGATCAAAACGAATACACATTAACTCTTTCTCCTCTCACAAACGTACCTAAAATGAATTTACAATAAATCCAGGGTGAACACTTTAACCCTTTTAATCCAATCCTGCATTCCACCAGATTGGCTTCAAGCTATGTCAGACTACAGAGAAGAGTACTCACCGCCTGAGAGTAGGCACTCATGCACTGTTTCAGCACTTTGGGATCTTGTCCACAGGAAAAGAACAGAGACAAGTAGGCATTGCCCAATATCACTGTGAGACAAAACATATTCTTCATTAGCATCATGAACACATTAACAGGAAAAGAACAGAGACAATTTACATTGCTACAAATCACTATGAAATAAGAGATTATTTGTTAGCTTCACGACCACATTAACAGGAAAAGAACAGAGACAAATAGGCATTGCCTAATATCACTGTGAAACAGAAAATATTCGTTTTTAGCGTCATGACCTCAATGACAGCAAAAAAAAAAAAAAAACAAAAAAAAAAAAACCAGAGACACATACACACTGCTGCAAATCACTGTGAAACAAAAAAGATTTATTAGCTTCATGACTATATCAACAGCAACAACTTGAGAGAGAAGATGAATCTCAGATAAGAAAGAGCCTAAATGGAGCGACACTTTATCTTACTGCAATCTTTCACAAGAATTTTATCACTGCCAGATGATATTTTTTCTAAAAAAGAAACTGACCAGCTTATCCTTAAGCCTTCAGGCATAAGAATTTCTGCAATCTCAGTTACCAGGTATATGAATGAAGCATAATATCTCTTAGATTTCATGGGGGGCACTCTTCAATCAGGAATGGCCCTGTAGTCTGTGCAACAATAAGCGAGCATTGATTCCAAGAGGGCTGAAGTCAGTAAGCAATGGCCACATACACCATGATGTGCCATCAGAGATGTCCAGCTGCACAGCCTCCTTGGCCTTCGTCACGCTGTCTTTGATCCTCTGCTGACATTCCTCAGGGGAACCGCCAAGCTGCCGCATCACCATGGACAGATTCCGTAAGGATAACTTGTTCTTTTCCTGAAAACCATAAGCACACACCACATGCTCATCATCATACACTGAGAAGTCTAACGGAATTGCTATAGAAATGTTTTAGCATGGGTAGGAACATGCAGTTTTAACAGTAAGTCAAAATAACGGTGGAGAACCCTCTTAAGCCCCCACACCCCTCCACCCAACCCCCACCCTCTTGGACACACAGTTTATTTTAGTCACAGAAAGGACGAAGCCATACAACAACCATGAGTTATTCATATTTCAGTTTATTTACAACTTTCTCAAGGAAAACAACTGGACCACTAAGTTCACAGAATGAAAGCTGGAGATTGTACACTGAGAAGTGCTTACTTCTGTTAAAAAAAAAAGATGTATCACAAAAGGAGTATTCTGGACCTCTTTGTATGAAAACTCACCAATTCTAATCAGTTTCAATTATAGAAAGTGGTGCTAATTAATTCAAGCAGTTCAAAGTGTCAATGCATGTTTCTGAAAGAAGGCACATCGACAGATTCTTTGAAATTTGCTAAGCTGTATCAATTACTTATGCTTCATAATTCCCACCTATGCTTTAGTATTTAGAAAATAGGTTTAATCCACTCTGTGGTGTCAGACTTTTTTTCATTTTATTCAAACATGTACCAACTGTCTTTTTCAATACAAGTGAAGTCTAAAAAAATGGTCATGCACTAAAGAAAACCTTTCTGCCCTGCAAGCTCTTCTCTTTCACTCTCTCCTACACTTAAAAGAATATCCAAGGTAAAGTCATACTAACTGCATACTAAATAAGAAGGTACACAGTTTCATGTGTGGCATGCTAACTGCAGACTTCATGAACAGTTATGCAGTTTCCTGTATGGTATGTTAACCCCAGACTTGACAAACAGTTACATACTTGTATGCTAATTGTACACTTGATAAACAGTTACACACTTTCCTGTGTGGCATACTAACTGCAGACTTGATAAACAGTTACATAGCTTCCTGTGTGGGTACACTAACTGCAGACTTGATGAAAAGGTACACAGTTTCCTGTGTGGCATGCTATCTGCAGACTTGATGAAAAGGTATGCGGTTCCAAAGTATTTCCAAATAAATCAAAACTATATCAGAGTACAGTACTACTTAATGCCAAAGATCTTTTAACTCAGAGAGATATGTTCAGGAAAAGAAATCTTATAAGAAGAAGCATCTTCATTGTGAAGCTTGACCATGCAAGACTGACAGTCAAAGTACTGATGCAACACCATCAACCAACACCATCAGGAAAAGAAAAAATCAGATCACATCTGTAAAATGTTACTGTCTTCTGGTTTTACAAAAATAACAAATGGGAACAATCTGGTTTTCCTTTTGAAATGTTGAAGGGAAATGTTACTTCCATCCCTGAACAGTTCACATAATGTTATGCATCTTATTCAACAAGGGAAGTCCAGGCTTACCCTGACTATGTCTGTTGTGACAAGACAAATGTCATCTGGAAAACCATGACTATCAGCTTTCCAGAGAAGATGCATATATAGTGCATATATCACTTTGTAGTAAACAGCCACCAACCCAATGCGAAGAACTTGTACATATTTTATGTGCAAGTCTATGTATTAGATCAGCTTTTGAACGCACGGCAAAGACCAAAGTTGAATCTTGCATACACACAAGACATTTAAAGTACTTTCACTTTCAGCTTTGGGAAACATTGTTATACAAGTCACATGTACATTACATATAAGGGGCCCTTACTTAGTCTAATGTGTAGAAGACTGGGCTGTGGAACTGATGGTTATGAGTTCAAACCACTTGAACAATCTGATCTTTTGGTTTGAAATCTCTCTCTGACCATCCAGAATTAGACAAGTTCCTGATTCGTTCAGGAAAATTAAGGTGACAGAAGGATATCAATAGGCTCTGTCCTACGCAATGCTGTGTCTCAGTTGCTGAGAAGCTCTAACAGCTAACTGCCTCCCATGGATTTAGACTATGGACTTAAACACAATCTAACCTTAACCATAAAGGCTGTACTTGATGATTATACAGCAGAGGAGGAAACATCTGCCATGTTCCTTAAAATCCAAAATTTGTCCCCGTTTCATCACCAACATAGCAGTGCGTTACTAACATGGTTCAAAGCCCCACTGAAGCAATTCATAGCCCCCGGCATGTCTCCTTTCTTCCAGTGGCACTCTCCCAGCTGGTTCCAGGCGCGTCCACAGACTTGGGGTCCAGCTTCACTGCCTTGGACAGAGTCTCAAAGGCCTCACTGCTGAACTGGCCCACCACGTTCAACGTCCGACCACGCAGCAAAAAGTACTCTGCTTTGTTCTTGATGTGGTCTGGAAGACAAGTGTGTATATTTGCTATGTTAAGGTGAAGTGACTGGTGTAAGAGCAGTTCTTTCTTTTTGTTCAAGAATTCATGATATACAGATGGTACAGACGTAAGCACACATGCACGCGCGCGCGCACACACACACGCACACACACACACATACTACTATTTCTTTGTTTCATCTAACATCTTAACTAGGTCTTAAACTGCAGAACAAATGATCACTCGCACTCACTCTTTCACACACACACACACACACACACACACACATGCACACAGGCAGGCAGACAGACGCATGCTCATGTGCGCGCACGCACACACACACTTTCACAAATTCACTGTCAATATCAGCTAAAAGTAAAACTAAATGACAAATAACCATCATCATCTCCTCCTAAATCTCAATTATCTCTCACCTGTTTCATTAAGAGCTACAGATTTCAGATATAATGATATAATCTCTCCAGAGACTGATAACTCACAACTCAAGACTGCCAACAGATATTTATACTGATGTGCTAGCACCACCACCATCAACCAACACCATCAGGAAAGAAAAATCAGATCACATCTGTAAATGTTACTGTCTTCTGGTTTTACAAAAATAACAAATGGGAACGATCTGGTTTCCCTTTTGAAATGTTGAAGGGAAATGTTACTTCCATCCCTGTACAGTTCACATAATGTAATGCATCTTATTCAACAAGGGAAGTCCAGGCTTACCCTGACTATGTCTGTTGTGACAAGACAAACGTCATCTGGAAAACCATGACTATCAGCTTTCCAGAGAAGATAAACCACTACAATTACTGTTAACCTCCAATTCTTTCTTTAGGAATGTCAGAGCTGGTCATTGACAGATAATCTAAGTGAAAAATCAAGGCATTCAAGAACAAATGCTTGAAAGGGATTCCCAGCTGAAGACCAAAGACCACATTCTGTGGCAATCAACACGTACACTGGCAGACAGGCAGTAAAACTAAAAGTGTCTCTCACTGCATTTACCTAGTACTGTACCCTTGCCTGGTATAGGTTCATACATGTCCCCGGTCATGACTCTGCAAGATCATTCTACAGGATATAGTGTCAGATGGATGCAAGACAGACCTAGCCCTGATGTGGTCTCTGTTATTATCTGTGCTAAGAATAGCATGACTTGGCAGGGACAGACCGGAGAAAGTTCAGGATGGACACCCCATAAATGACTGTACTACTCTACTCAGTGTGGTCTCTGTCACTGTCTGCATCATAAACAGCATGACTTGACAGAGACACACAGGAAAAGTTTTGGATGGACAACATAAAAGACTGGCCAATTGATTGTGCCCTGCTGTGGTCTCAGTCACTGTCTACGTTATAAACATAAGAGCAAAAAGATACCACCTGCTCAAATGAAACCTGGTTCAGAGCATTTGCATTTTTGATTACTGCAAACGACAATGATAATACTCTTAATGGCAAAACCAGAAAGGATGCTCGTCTTTATTTCAGGGCGAAAGAATGTCAGAGACAGTGGTAGAGGGTGGAGAAAACAGAGGGGGCGGAGGCTGCTTTACAAACACTGTAAAAGTATGGCATTTTCTTTTTTCTTTTAACCACATTGCAAGTTAGCAATTGCAATAGCTTGCGAGAGTTTGGCAAGACATGGTATGTAATGTAGGACTTCCTATATAGTGTGCTTGTGTGTCATACATGCAATAAAATTATCAAAGTCATTTCAAAATTTAAGACCTGATGGTAGAGTTAATCACAAAACGTTTGCCAGTAAGCACATCTATTCATCACATCAACACTGATTGTGTTCATTTTGACCATCTGACGCAAGTGCTTGAAAGTCAACCACACACTGCA
Organism: Conus betulinus; assembly: GCA_016801955.1. Lineage (NCBI taxonomy): Eukaryota > Metazoa > Mollusca > Gastropoda > Neogastropoda > Conidae > Conus > Conus betulinus. The sequence continues at coordinate 6,903 of JADBJO010005006.1, read as the reverse complement.
ACCTTCCATTTGAAGTGCACCCTCTTCAACAGCTATAATACAACAGACTGCATTTTGACAAAAAGGTTTACTTTGTGTTCGTCATCAGCATTAAACAAAATTCTTTCCTAGGAATTCACACAGATGGCAAAGCAAGCATATCTCTTTCCATGAAACAATCAACTTTGTCATCAGACAATGACACCATCGCCAAATCACCCTCTGTCATGAATAAAAAAGAAAAAGAAAAAAAAAAGTCAAATTTGTGACTAATCCTTCAAAATAACTTGCTGAACGAAGCTGGGATGGGAGAACAAGACTTCACGTCGATCTGTTGAACTTTCAAGCAGCCCATATGAAGTCAGCAGCAAAGTCCACAAAAAGAAATGCTTTCATCACCAGGACAGCAAACTTCTAGCATACTGCAACAGCAAGTTTTCATTACATTTATACTCTCTTAAAACTTTAAGTTCAAGTATAAATACTCTTTAGACAAACTTTCAGGGCTACGCTATTTATTGCAAACAAAAGCGTATGTAACACTGATGACACTAAATACCATGATTAGCAAAGACCATAGCAAAATATTACTGACAGGTCCAGCCTAGATTAATAGCATTACACTACTACACTTGTCATAATCAATATTGTACTCTGTTTTCCTTACCTTTCATTTCATCCAGTTTGACAAGTGTTTCCTTCATTTTCCCCTCAACATCCTGTGCTTTCTGTGGCATTTTCTCCACTCCAGAGTGTACCACATACTGGTCTCGAAAGTCATAGAGTTCATCGACCAGTTTTCTGGGAAAATAAAAATCACAGAGCAAAGATATGACAGAAAAAAGATCTTATGGAAACATCAAGGTGACCCGTAACTTGCAGTACAAGTATTATACTGGATTTAACAAACTTGATCTAACAATTGTTCAACTATGAAGATTTCTGTATTCTCCCCAATTAGTGCTTTATGTAGCAAGCACTCACTCCAGCCTGCACTAAATATTAAAAACTGTCATTAAATCTATGTATGCACATGCTCATGTATTTGTGTGTGTGAGTGTGTACGTGTGTGTGTGTAAGCATGCCAGTGTACATATAACTGTGTGAGCGCAACTGCATGTATGTGACTCTGTGTGTGTATGTGTGTGTGTGTTTGCGCGCGCGCATGTGCGCGCTCGTGTGTGTGCATGTGTAAGTGTGCTAGTGTACATGAAACTGTGTGAGTGCAAGCGCATGCATGTGACAGTGTGTGTGTGTGTGTGTGTGTGTGTGTGTGTGTGTGTGTGTGTGTGTGTGTGTGTGTGTGTGTGAGAGCACGCACATGCGCAAGTGTGTGTGTGTGTGTGTGTGTGTGTGTGTGTGTGTGTGTGTGTGTGTGTGTGTGTGTGTATGTGTGTGTGTGTGTGTGTGTGTGTGTGTGTGTATGTGTGCATGTACACATGTAGAAGTGTCTACATGCGTGCACACATGTATGCGTGTATATGTGTGTGTTCATGTGTGGACTAAGAGTATAAAAGACTGAGAATGAGAGAAAGGATGGAAGGGGGTGGGAAGGAGATAGGGGAAACTGAGTGAAAGAGACATGCAGGGCATAAACAATGAAGAACTAAAGCAATGAAAAGTGTGATAATAATGGTTGCAAAAAAGGAAAAAAGAAAGAAAGATAGACAGATGCAGAGAAGACTAAGGGGCCTTCTTCCACAATATTAACTGTACACTGTTGTAAACGACTGTGACTGGGTTAACACTGGCAAGTGCATGCATGCTTACATCATGTCACAAAAAAACATTCATGTTCTACACACTGCTTCCCTGTTCAGGTCCAGTTGTCAGCTTCTTCTCCTCTTTCAGAGCTCCAGTATCTGGTAGCGTGTGAACTCGTTTTACCCTGTTGGGATACTCACACTATACTTGAGAGTATAGTCAGTTCACTCCGACTTTATTGAGTGCAAAATTTGTGGGAAGAGGTTGTGGAAAGATAGACAAAGATATGGTAGACAGAAAGGACAGTAGACAAGAGTACAACAAATGAGGAGACAGAGTTACTGAGAGTGACAGGAAAACGGGACATTACTAGCACAGAATGTCTAGAAGGAGAAGGAACTATTCATACAAAAGAACCCCCGGTATCCCCACGGGGGACAGTTATCAGCAAAGCCAGGATTCACACACTGTGACTGCAGCTGCTCCCCTGTCTAGCTACAATTTCACAAGCAGTATCTGAGACGAAGAGAAAGTCTTCTCAAGGAAGAAAAACTGTTTACTTATGTGTTATTGCACCATATAATAACTCAAGCAACCAGCATGATTATGATGTCAATGGCTTTGATTCTTATTACAGAATGCTGGGGAAAAAAAAAAGCTGTTTATTTACAGGTAAAGACCTGATAGGATGAGGTATTATTTCACTGAAAACATGAGCTTAACACCCTCATCTGTGCAACATCAACATGTAAAATGGCACAATATACACCTGTTTTATCATTTTCTACAAAAGGACAGTGTAACTCTATTTCTCCATGCTTTTTGGGCAAACTATACAACAACCCCATCACTTGTTACCCAGCTACAGACATACAACTTTTTCTTTGAAACTTGAAAGCAGCCAATTACTATAAATGATCAAGAATCATGAATCACATCAGGTAGGTGCTCAGTTTAGTTACCAAGTTCTCACACGAAAAGAACTCAAGAGTACTTTTATCTAAAACTTTGTCAATTATTTGAAGTAGTGCAGGCATTGTGATGGCATTTTCGGTTTGATATGAAACATATAAAGCACTATACAAAGTATGCTATTTTGTGTTTTAAATAAATCTAACTTCATAATAAATTAATAAGTGATATTCATTATGTGGAGCTGGTTGCACCAAAAGACACAACATTGGTTAGAAGACAGTGCAGTACACACACACACCACACACACACCACACACACACACACACACACACACACACACGCACACACAACCTCATGGGCGAGTGTACACATACATGCATGCACACATACACAGTGATATTGTACACAAATTTATTTATGTATTTTCATTTCCCTTGTCTGTTATTTTTCTTTGCACCATCCTGGACTGGCATAGTCCCCTCATCATGAATTGAATATCAAGGCACACACACACGCGCGTGCGTGCGGACACACACACACACACATACACACACACAGTGTGTGTGTGTGTGTGTGTGTGTGTGTGTGTGAGAGAGAGAGAGAGAGAGAGAGATGAGAGAGAGAGAGTGTGTGTTTGTGTGTATGAGGGAGAGAGACAGAGACAGAGAGAGAGAAATGAGAGAGAGAGACAGAGACACACAGAGAGAGAGAGAGAGAGAGAGAGAGAGAGAGTCTTCTTCTTCTTCCTAAAAGGCTGGTTCACTCAAAAACGAGTAGGTCACCAGCGCACATGTTAAAAAATAAAATAAAGTACGACTCAGCCTGTTGGCTCCAGGAGCAACATTTGGCAACAAAGGGTCGCTAGAGGCACGTTCAGGAACAAATCTGACATGAATATGTATCTATCTGTGTATTACATTGACTAGATTTTCTGCCATTGTCTTTTTTTTTCTGCATCGTAGTGCTAGTGTGACAGCATAAAATAGTTTTTAAATTTAGCAGTCGATTCACTGGTTTAGACCTGTCAGGCTACCGTGGCTTGTCATTAACTGTCAACGAGTAGTGGCGTCACTGTTTAGTAATAGGATGGATCTCTGAATTTCCACGGCTCCCATAACACCATGCACGCACAACATCAGACTAGTCACACTACAACAACTACGATCACTTACTTTTGCTGTTTCCAACGTCGCATTGTTTGCAGCGTCGTCCGCCATGATTCACGCTTGCTCCCACACTTTGTATTGCTTCACTACAACCCACGCAGACAACATACGACCTTACCCGAACATGGCATGCATCATTTCTGCATTAATTTTTTTTTTCTTTTTAATTTATTTTCCATAGGGCTGACCTTCAAGTCACAAACTAGTGTTATTTGGGAAAAAAAAAAGGGTTCTGTACAACAAGAAAGCCTTCTCTCAAGACTGTTCTGAGTCCGAGAATCAGCAAAAGGGACGAAATAACGAAATAAGTCAAGCTTTGAATGTTCCATCTTTACCACATCATGATTCATTGAAATAGACGGGTAGGTCGTCAATAATATGCACTGCCTTTAGATCCAGTTGTTTCTTGCGCTCATTTGATGCTAAGGTGTCCCTCCTACTACGCGACATGCTATTCTTAAGATGTGCGTGGAAATAGTATAGTATAGTATAGTATAGTATAGTATAGTATAGTATAGTATAGTATAGTATAGTATAGTATAGTATGGTGTGGTGTGGTGTGGTGTGGTTATAGTATGGTATAGTATAGTATTAAGAGCGATTGAGGCTGTAAATGAGTCTTTTCTTTTTATGGTGCCATTTATGGAAGACTTACATTTGAATTCATTTGAAATTTCTACTTCATCTCGTTTAGTGGTAGGTGTGGTATGAGTTGACCGTGACCCCATTTGTGGGTATCAGTTTCAGGCGTGTGTATGTGTGGGTGTGAAGTTCTGCGCGCTCACGCGCAGGCGTGTGTGTGGTGTGTTTGTGTGTGTGTGTGCGCTCGCGCGCGCGTGTGCTTACGTGTGTGTGTGTGTGTGTGTGTGTGTGTGTGTGTGTGTGTGTGTGTGTGTGTGTGAGAGAGAGAGAGAGAGAGAGAGAGAGAGAGAGAGAGTGTGTGTGTATGGGTGTGCGCGTGCCTGCGCGCGCACGTGTGTGCGTGCGTGCGTGCGTGCGTGTGTGTGTGTGTGTGCGTGTGTGTGTGTGTGTGTGTGTGTGTGCGCGCTCTGTGCGTGCACGTGTGTGTGTGTGTGTATGTGTGTGTGTGTGTGTGTGTGTGTGTGTGTGTGCACGTGCGAGTGAGAGAGAGAAAAAATAGAGAGTGTGGTGTGTGCACGCATGCATGCGTGCGTGTGCACACGCGCACATGCCATCATAACTCCTTAAGGAACGTCATCCACAGCTGGTTGTTGAGTTCCACAACAATCAGTACAAAATTATTGGACGAGTCCCATCCCTTCCCCTCACACTTAATTCAGCTGTGACTTTAATCTTTTCACCACAATAATGGGGTCTGGACAGGCATATAAATCAATGATTCTGTTCAAACTGTAGGATCAAATAGTTCCCCATAGCTATCTGCGGAGGATTTAATGATTATACTTTAGCGTTGTCCATTTGAATCTTATCTCTTCTCTTCCCCACCCGCACGCCCCGCCCCCTGTTTGCATACACCTATCTCGTCGTCCCCAAACTCCTCTTGAAATTCCAGCTGTCATTTTTTTTCTTCCTTTTTCTTTCTTTTTTTTTCTTTCTTCTTTTTTTTTTTTCTTTTACGCTGATTGCGGACTCTCCTCCGCGTACCTATTTTCGTTTGGTTTTGGTGTTTTGTTGCTCCCTGTATTATTTCCGCTGTGTGTCCTCTTTGAAGGAGACCAAGAGCTGCGTGTAGGGTGAGTCAGAGAGATGAGTGGTAACATGACACTGCTACCATCTGCTATACTGTTCTTCCCCAAACCTTGGGCCATACAATCCATCCCTATAAAAAAAAAAAAAAAAAAAAACAGCTATAGAAACGATCGTTAAGCCGGTTGCCATGTGTCACATGAATGGATGAGACTGACTTCGAGATAAAGCATAAGCCATAAACATATTTTAGGTTCATTTGTGAAGACCTTGTAATCAGAGATGGCATATACTTTTCACTTGCTCTATACTAAATTAGTAAAAACTCTCTCCTTCAAAGCTGAAGGACTTAATCTGATACCAATATGTATTGAGTGACCGGCTTATCTTCAAGGCCTTCTCAGTCGTGGGTAACGCGTCATGTCACCTTGCGGGTGTATGTTAAGCATACCTTTTTTTTTTTCCTTGCGTACAGACAATGACATACTAGAGCACACACAGACTACACCACCGACACGCTGACATACGGCATATGTGTGCGCACGCATCACACACACAAACAACACACACCCAACACCACACCACACACACACACACACACACACGCACGTGCGCGCGCGCACTGCTCGAACCGGAAGCCCACAAGGTGGATGCTCGATGTCATATATGTGAGATACCTAATAAGTGTATGTGTCACGCCATGCCGCGCCTTCTCCATCAATAAACACGCGTGCGCGCATCGTGAGAGAGAGAGGAGAGAGAGAGAGGAGGAGAGAGAGAGAGGAGAGAGAGAGAGAGAGATCTTTTTGAGGGGAGGGGAATGGGTGGGGATTGGGGTATGGGGTGGGGTCAAGCGAAATCGCGATGTAGCAGTACGAATGTGCAAATGCTTCTGAAGAAATACACATCGAAGGGCAGCGCATGAACATAATGCCTATATTTAATCAACGTTCGACATTGTTTATGCATTCTGTGGGTTTAACCTTGACAAATTTGTTCTGTTTCAGTCAACACATTTTCACACACACGCACGCACGCACGCACGCACGCGCACGCACGCAACACACACCCCACACACACCCACACACTACAACAGGCACACACACACACCACACACACACACGCCCACACACACACACACACAGGCACACACATCACACAACACACACACACACACACACACACACACACACAACACACACCACACACACACACACACCGCACGCCCACACCCACCACACTTAGGTGAGCCTTTTTATGTTGAGTCTAATGTTGATTATTCGGCCCCCTTCAGTGTCACTTTCTCTGGTATTATGTATGCACACTCATAGCACTAACACGGGAACAGAAAAATGTTCGAGTGGGCCAAACGCCCCCATCAGTAAGCCCTTGTCACCACTATATTGATTTGTCTGATTATGATATGATTGGGCCAGGCTTAGACGGCCTTTTGACTTGTTCTATAGAATTG
>JADBJO010005005.1:137500-177237 GCA_016801955.1 Conus betulinus | reverse complement strand
TGGTCCAACACCTGTCGCACTGTTTCAGCTAAAGGGGGGCAGGGAAAGGACAGGGAAGAGTGGCCATCACTGTCCCACAACAACAAATATCTCTGTTCTGTCACTCCAGACATGAAAAGGGCTATTTTACATTTACATATATGAGCAGTTAATGGGAGGGAGTAGATAGACAGACCTGGGGAGAGAGAGTGTACGTGTGTAATAGTATGAAGAATACGGTGTATGGGTGCATGGCTTACGTGAGACAGAAAAGAGTGAGAGAGAGAGAGAGAGAGAGAGAGAAACAAGTGCACACGTGTGTGTGTGTGTGTGTGGTGTGTGTGGTGTGTGTGTGTGTGTGTGTGTGTGTGTGTGCGCGCGCATGCCTGTGTGTGGTGTGTGTGTTTTGTGTGTGACTGTATGTCAGTGCGTGTGTGTGTGTGTGTGTGTGTGTGTGTGGTGTGTGGTGTGTGTGTGTGTGTGGGCGTGCCTTGAGTGTATACATGCATGTGTGTCCATGTGGCTTGTGCATTCACACACATTTGCCTTTGTGGTGTGTGTGTGTGTGTGTGTGTGTGTGCGTGTGTGTGTGTGGACACATGCATGTCAAATAGCTGTTTCAGCGTCTGTGCGTGTGGCACATGCACGCGCACGCACGCTTTGCTGTGCTAACAATAAACACTCTAAAACATGACACTGTGCTTGTCTTCTCCCTCCCCCCCCTCAGTTTGTGTGTAGGGTTCCCCGACTCCTCCCCTATGTCAAACAAAAAGGCGATGATCTGCATGACAGAATTTTTCCAGTCAGAAACACAGAGCGCAGATCATTGCAATTGCCAGCCAGCAATACAAACAGAAGCAAGAAAAGAGGCAAACAGGAGACCAGCACTGGTTGTGAAGCCTGATAGGCTCTTTAAACTATGTCACGCGTGGTCCACATCTGGAAAACACAGGCCCACAGATTGAACTCCACGGTTTCCCTCTTTGCTCTTTTTTTTCTCATCTCTCTCTTTTTGAACATTTCTTATATATATTACTAGTGTTTGTGTTGGGGGGAGGGGGAGGGGGAGGGCCCACAGAAGTTAACGGAAAAGTGAAGGAGGCGAGGAGGTGATCAACTATCTCTCCAGGTGTGACTTTAATGCTTCACCTTGTCCGACCTTCTCTTTTTCAATGTCCATTTTCAGAAAAAAAATAGATAACAAGATAGAGAGAGAGAGTAAATGGTGTGTGTGTGTGTGTGTGTGGTGGTGTGTGTGTGTGTGTGAGCACGCGCGTGTAGTGTAGTGTTGTGTATGCGTGTTTATGTGTGTATGTATTTGCACATTTGCAACTGTGCCTCTGCAGACAGACAGACAGACAAAGCAAAAAAAAACAAGAGTTTGGTTGTGAGTGTTTAAATTTTACACACCATTAATGTGTGTCCCCATGTATTAGGGAAGCCATCTCACCGAATGTACGGAACTCAAAAATGTACGAAAATGCCATCAAACTGAACAAAAACACAGATGACATCAAACAGGGCAGAAATCTCACCTAAAGCATACAGCGCGACCTCAGCAACAGAACAATGAAGCTAATCAACGCCAACCAGGAAAGACACGATATCAAGCAAAATAGACTCAGCATCAATGAAGGAGAGGACACAAAACTATCAAAACAGGTCAAAAACCACCAACCAAGGTCACATCAACACCAAGCAGGACAAAAAATAAACGTCACAATGGACAGAACCAACATCAAACTGTGGCAGAAAACAACATCAAACAGGTCAGAAAAAACCATCAAAAGGGGACATAATAAACATCACACAGGTCCCAACACACCATCAACGGAAACAGAAACAACATGGTAAAGGTCAGCAGGCCTGTCCCCGCATGAAAGCTGAATGAAAGCTGCATGGTGAAAGCCGTTCATCAGGCGCTGTGAAATCAGCCCTCAGAAAAGAGCCCACATAGCGTCTGATCTTTGCCACTGCATGCTTCAAGCCTCTCTCTCCTTGCTTTCATGGGAACACAGCTTCTCTCCTTGCTTTCACTGGGAACTGAGCCTATCTCCCTGCTTTTGTTCATGGGAACAGAGCCTCTCTCCTTGCTTTCAATGGGAACATAGCCTCTCTCCCTTGCCTTCATGGGAACATAGCCTCTCTCCCTGCTTTCACTGGGAACTGAGCCTCTCTCCTTGCTTTCAATGGGGAACAGAGCCTCTCTCCCTGCTTTCACTGGGAACTGAGCCTATCTCCTTGCTTTCAATGGGAACAGAGCCTCTCTCCTTGCTTTCAATGGGGTAACAGAGCCTCTCTCCCTGCTTTCACTGGGAACAGAAGCCTCTCTCTTTTGCTTTCAATAGGAACAGAGCCTCTCTCCTTGCTTTCAATTGGAACAGAGAGTCTCTCCCTGCTCTCAATGGGAACAGAGCCTCTCTCCCTGCTTCCAATGGGAACAAAGCCTCTCTCCCTGCTCTCAACGGGAACAGAGCCTCTCTCCTTGCTTTCAATGGGGTACACAGCATCTCTCCTTGCTTTCAATGGGAACACAGCCTATCTCCTTGCTTTCAATGGGAACACAGCCTATCCTCTCCTTGCTTTCAATGGGTATACAGCCTATCTCCCTGCTTTCAATGTGTACAGAGCCTATCTCCCCTGCTTTCAATAGGTACACAGCCTATCTCCCTGCTTTCAATGGGTACACAGCCTATCTCCCTGCTTTCAATGGAACAGAGCCTATCTCCCAGCTTTCAATGGGAAAAGAGCCTATCTCCCTGCTTTCAATGGGAACAGAGCCTCTCTCCCTGCTTTCACTGGGAACAGAGTCTATCTTCCTGCTCTCAATGGGAACACTGCCATTCCAGGCCAGCACAGAGTCTAGGCAATGAGCCAGTAATCACAGACACTGCTGGAACCCATCTCAGCGCAAAGAAAAGCTCAGAAAGACAGACAGCACAAGTACACACACACACACACACCACACACACACACACACACACACACACACACACTCCCAAACGAGGCATATATATGTTTCTAAATCAAGTGCTGGGTTACTCTCCTCGCCTCTCCCTTTCTAACTGTTCTGATGATATCTATGAAGCTACCACTTCTCCCCACAGACTTCATCACCCCTAGCAGTTCTTTACCAAGTGTGGCCAATTTCCCCGTGGAATGGATCCCAACATCATGTTTACTGTGCCCAGTATGACCATGGTCCTCTCCCACCCCCTTCATCCCAGCACAAAGAAGAGAAAGAGGGAAAGCAGCCAGGTTGAGCGGCAGGACCAGATGAAGAGAGCAGAGGCCAGCTGTGGGATTTCACACTTCTCTGCTCCTCCCCCCCCCCCCCCCCCCCCCCCCCCCCCCCAGTATCATTTTTCACACACCTGACTGCTATCAGTGTCACCCCAAAAACCCTCCATTCACATCCCTCCTCCTTGACTTTAATTTCTACAAACACAGTTAGGGGGTACCTGTCAAAACAGACATACTCAACGCTCCTGCAAGAGGAATTATGCATAGAAATCAAGAAAACAGGGTATGCAAGGTTTTTTTTCTATTTGACTCACAAGCGATGGGCACATGCCACACGTGGATGAGGGACAGAGAGGAGGATGGACAAAGGGAGATGGAAAGAGACATGTAGATTCAATTCCAAACAGGACAGGGAGCTGGGACTAATGGAGAAGGAATGAGGCATGTACATTCAGTTCCAAATGCAGACACATGTACATTCAATTCCAAATGCAGACACATTCAGACACACATTTCCTCACAAAAAACAGCACACTTCATATATATCACAGCACACTACACCACGCACACAAACACGAGCATACTACATGCATGCACTATACACACATACAAAAATACACAATGCATACATGTATATTACATATTCTCTCTCTCTCTCTCTCTCTCTCTCACACACACACACACCACACCACACACACACACACACACAGAAAAAAAAAATCAAAACTTCACAACTTCCTTTCTTCTGAACCACACTGATATAGGTTAGGCCTATTTCACCCGATCTCACCCCCAGCCCCACCTCCTCCCTTCTACCTCTTCCCTCAATTGCAGCACAGCTGTCCGTTTTCAGAATGGCAGAAGAGCGGCAACTAGCAGAACAATCCTTTTTCCCTTTCCGCTTTCTCTACAATTACACATCCACACATCCTAAGCCTTCATTCCTGCACTCTCTTTTAATGTAGTGGAAAGTTCACGCCCCGCCATCTACTTCAAACACTTCTATGTATTTGATCATGTTATCTTCACTGGCAGGTGGCCAATGTATTCCACAAGCGCATCATCAGAAACTTTAATGTTGCTTATTATATTGTTTTTACATGACACTTCAGTGTGTTTGTCACACGCTGAAATTTCAGACTTTCCCAAGATTAGTGCCTATTTTCCATCATTTCGGTAACAATGTGAGATACACAATGTGTTTTTTCAAATCTTTGCAATGATTTTGTGTTGTTGTTCAAAGAAGTAAAATGTTTTATTTGATGCTTTAAAGCAGTTTTGTTGGTTCGATTTGTTTTTTCACTGTTTCAAAGCAGCTTCACTGGCCTAATCAACCAACATCTTGCTTAGCTATGTTTGGCAAGATATCTTTATATATGGCCCATCAAAGTTATATACAAGAGAGAGATACAGTTACACAGATATAGACAGATTGATAGATATGCACCTCTGCTGGTGTCAATCATAGTGATATAGAGTGATATAGATACAGATAGACAGATATAGACAGATTGATAGATATGTACCTCTGCTTGGTTGAAATCACATAAAAATGTTTGAATCTGGATAAAATATCACTTACACTTTCTTTCGTTTTATTTTTCATATACATTTTTATGTTGAAACTAGATATTTTTGGCCAATCTTTTTTCTTTATAAATCATGCCTGTAAACGTTACGGTGTCCCACCTGACACCAAGATGTTCAGAGAAAAATGCAGCAAGCGTAATGTTCACACAATTAAAAGTAAATATCCAGGTGTGTATGTTCAATCAGTTTAAAATGCATCTCCCTACATAAAGTGTTTTTTCACTGGACGCTGAAAACACAACAGGATGTGAAGTGAACCATATGAAAGATAAATTATGAAAAAGTAAGCCTTTTTGTGCCATACTCTTTCAACAGACATTTTCTGTTAAAATGGCATAACTTGTATTTTGAGTATATCAAACATAGCCTTACAACATTAAATATATCAAAAACAGCAAACACATGCCCTGTTAATAACTGATATCAAGCCTAAATATATTCTGCATTTAATTCAATTTACAGTAGAAAATGCAGTTTGCCTGATGTTTTGGGTGGTGTTTAGAACAAATTTCAAAAGGAACACTCATTTTTATTAGTATTCCAAAATCTGACTTTGTACCAAAACTCTGGTAGCCCGTTTTTGAAATGTTAAATGCTCACTGCAATCTTGAACCTCGGTGGTAAAACATGGATAGCCTAACTGTTGCTGCATCGTAAGATTTCAAAATGCAATCGATAAAATCTTTTTTCTTCTATTTTGTTTTCAAGGATGATCATTATGAATGATGACAATGAAGACTCTCTGAAGCCATCAGCAGGGAATATAAAGTGGAAAAAGCAGTGTTATCCACCACACGTAAGCACTCAGGACACACAGGTGTGAGAACGATCCAGCCCATCTTGAAGACTGGCAGAAAACAGAAAGTTCAGAATGCAATGAATGTGGTGAAAGAAAGCCTCCAGATCAGGGAAATAACTGGACGCACACAAGCCACTAGGCAGCGACTCTAATCAACAGAAATACAGTGGTGGTCAAAGGTGAAGGGGAAAGCAAAAGACAGACACGTTAATACAGAAGATGAAGGCAGAAGAAGATGCCAAAGAACCCAGAAGGCATTTCCAGCCAGGCCAAGAAAGGCACGGGACTGTGCCAGACAACACACTCCAAAGAAATCTCAGCATGAATGAACGAACATCCTGCTCCTACTGGGATCAGCTTCATCCTCAGAGACATCACCTCTTGCACTTGAACACAAACATGCTGTCATAGGATGCACACCCATTCACTTTCAACTTCCTTTCATCCCTTCCCCCCCCCCCCAGCCAAATGAAAACAACAGTTTATCGCCTATAATCAGTCATACCTACAAAGAGGGCTTCTGGGCAAAAAAATGAGACCTGTTCATTCTGTCTTTTATCTCTCGCTCACATGTCCCATGAATATGACATTTTCTGCGGGTCATAGCCATTTAAAGTGCATTCTACTTCCCTTTCCAGCTCAGTCCTATAACAAATCCCAGAGAGATGGACTGCCCCTTCCTTTTAATAAGCCCAGCCAACAGAATGCACACCTGTTGCAGTGAGTGGGGGGAAATGATTTATGAGGCTGTCAAACCACTTCCCCTCCTTGCACCCCCCCCCCCCCCAAAACAAACACTCACACACACACACACACTCTCTCTCTCTCTATCTCTCACACACACACACACACACACACACACACACACACACACACACACACACACACACACACAAAGCGAACTTGGCAAACAGGCTCTACAGCCACCACTAAAAAAAAAAAAAAAAAAAAAAAAAAGGTATTCTGTAGTTGTACTGGGCTGACTTACCAGGCAAGATGCTGACATGGGAGTGAGGTCCTACTCTGACTTACAATGACCTGCCTTCTACTACCACAACTCAGGAGTTACGTGGGACTACGAGACACTGAAATGAATCATTGCTAACTTCTAGCTCCCTTTACGCCTCTCTGCCATTGCTCACAAACAAATGAACCACACTGTTTGACCTTTCACAGGGTCAGTCTACTTTCTGTTAACGTTTGTGGTTATAATAGAAAGCTGAACATAAAGACGCTGCATTTTCACAGGACAGCATCAGTTCCTGTAGCACTGCTTCCAGAACAAGCCTTACAACATTCTTCTTCGCCTTGCATGGCATGTGACAGACAACAGGAAGACGTAGAGACGCCTTTGGTGTGTTTTGTCCAAGCACCCCTAAATCAACAACAATGATTCTGGCATTAGTGTGACTGAAATTAAATCAAACTTGGGTGACAAAGTGGTGATCCAAATAAGGTGAGTATGGGGTGGATGTGGCTGTGCCAGGTCACGGCAGTGCAAGTGATGATGGTCTGTGACAAACATCAGCGACACACAGACTAGACACATGCACACAACACTACATCCACACCTGACTTTTCTATAAAAGATTGAGTGATTCAGACCATGCAAAGCATCCTTCTTCTCTACTCTTCTTTTTAAACATTAACCCAGTTTGTCTGGACTCTGGGAAATTATTTTAGGGAACAATTTGCTTTGAAATAATTTGGTAGTTTAATCAAGGTTCAAACACCTCACCTCCCCTTCCCCACCACCCCCATCCCCCTCCTCCCGCCTCCACCCCCCTCCAGGGAAATGACTGGCATCTGCCTGCAGCGCAGTGTGCAATATAGCCCTCCCAAAGCAGCAACAGGACCCCCCTGCATCACTAACATGGTGGAAAGCAGACAGCAATGCCATTAAGCATCCAGCCCATGTGTGCAAAAACCTTACATCACAGCACTGAGGGCATTGTGCCATTCGCCATAGGCATAACCCAGCGCTAGGCCATCCATCGATGTTTGATGCTGTGCCACACCGCTTTTGCCTGCCTGCTGTGCCCAACACTCTATCAAGGGTACACTGTGCTGATGCTGTACAAAACGTGATGGTTACAACAAACAAGTTACAACACACATAATGTTGTGAGTAACAAACAAGCTGCAACTCACATAATGTTGTAAGTAACAAACAAATAACAACAGACATAACATTGTGAGTAATAAACAAATTAACAGACATAATGTTGAGAGTAACAAATAAATTGCAGCAGACATAATGTTGTAAGTCTTACAGAAGACAGTCACTTATTGCAGATTACATGGAGAGTGTTTTAGGGGAAGCTGGGAGGGAAGTGTGTGTGTGTGTGTGTGTGTGTGGGGGGGGGGGGGGGGGGGGGGGGGGGGGAGGGAGGGGGGGGGGGGGAGGGGGAGAGAAAAGAGTGGACCCAGAAATGTACTACAGAACAAGCCTGCTTCTCTCAAAGACTTGGGGGTTTGGGTGGGGGGGAGGGGTGGGGGAGGGGAACAGCGGAAATATAACAAGTATAAGAGCCAGACTGTCTAATTAGCTGCAAGATCAACAGTCAAACTGTCTATACTGTGCAACATTATTGGACAGATTGTCTATGCTGCTGCAAGATCACAGTAAAACTTGTCTACACAGCGGCAATTTGATTCTGAACATTTCTGCTGCGTCAATAGTAAAACTGGCAACATCATCAGATTGTCTACACTGCAGTGAGGTTGAGGGTAAAACTGTCTACACTATGGCAACATGATTAGATTGTCTACACTGTTAGATCAATGGTAAACTGTCTACAATGTGGCAAGATCATCAGATTGTCTACACTGTTAGATCAATGGTAAAACTGTCTACACGGTGGCAACATCATCAGATTGTCTACACTGTTAGATCAATGGTAAAACTGTCTACACTGTGGCAACATCATCAGATTGTCTACACAGCAGTCAGATCAAGAGTAAAACTGTCTACACAGGGGCAACATCATCAGATTGTCTACACTGCAGTGAGACCAATAGTAAAACTGTCTACACCAGGGCAACGCCATTAGATTGTCTCTACAGCAGTCAGATCAATAGTAAAACTGTCTACAACATCATTGGAGAGACTGGCAACACTGTTGGCAGATCCACAGCAAAGCTAAACATACTGGGTAAACATCACCAGACGCACCCTCCACAGTGAGAAGGTGTGTCAGGTTAAGCAGGCAACAATGACATCTCCATGCCATCAAAGCTTGTTTTGCAAATGCTACTGTACATATATCCCCAACCCCGACAGATTTCTGTCAGTGTCGTGGTTTACCCAGCAGTCTATCAGCATTAATGCGCTAAAATATTTCCTTTCAGCAGCAAGCCTTATGTGTCCAGGCTGTCACAGGTCTTGAGAAACGATGTTGGCATCTCATGCATAATGCAGAACAAGAAAGTACCTAACAGTTGATCTAAGGCAGTGCTGCTTCCCACTCCCCTGAGAACAAGCAAACCAAGCTGATGTGACAGCCCTGCTTTGATTCAACAGGTTATTCAAATACATATATATAGAGAGAGAGTGTTTCTAGCACACAGCTGCCAAGAAATTTATATCACTTTTACAGAAACTCCAAATGATATTTCTGTAAATATGAGTGCATTATCTATTATTCTGAACCAATATTGCCTGCTTATTTAGAACTTGTGCTTTTTCCCCCCCCAAGTTCCTGTTCTTTTCTTCAGGATGGAAAGGAATGGTTGTCATTAACCTGACTTTGTTCGGTCAGTGTGGAGCTAATCACTAAAAAAACAAACAAAACAAAAACAGAAGCAAAGCAACGAAAAGCTCATAAATATGCTTTATTATGTATGACCCTAACTGCCACGTGATCCGAGACATGACAGCTGGTAAGAATTCTGACAACTATTGAGTAGAGCGTACCACACTACACAACACATGGTATTCAGCTGATGTGTGTTGTGTATGTGTCCATGTATATGTTCATGCATGTGCCATTGCATGTATGTGCAAACGCTTTCCTTTGTATTACACCTCATGTTAATTCTTTCTTTCAAATCACATGCCTTTTAAGGAAAATCTATGGCTAGTTTAATTGAAAATGGTTTGGTAAGTGTAAAAAAACTCACTATGAAAACACCATAAATCACAATCAAATTTTTCACAAAAATTTGTTGATTTTTGCATGTAGTTTGTTTTGCAAGCATAAATCTATGTGATGGTGATTTTTGTATATGACTATAGTGTCAGTAACTAGGATTTACATGCAAAATTGCATTTATGAAATACGATCCCAAGTGAGGCAGAATCTATCAGAAAGATTTCACGTTTGCTAAAACACTGTTTACTAGCTGATAACACTGTGGTCATCAAACCAGAGGTGTCCCTGTAGGCCATTACCATACAGGTAAAGTGGACATTTGGACAATTTTTTTCTGCCATGCAAGAATAAACATGAAAAGCAGTTATTTGTTAAAGAAAAAAAAAAGTAGTAAGAAATGAATTACGAGTCAGAATCACATCAAGTTTTGCAGAATTATTCAAAACCATAAATGCAATCATATGCTGCTATAAAATCATGTGTGGTTATCTTTGTGACTGACCTATGGCCAGTTACTAATATTTAAATAAAAGAATACAGCTGTGTCTCTAAATTAGCTTAGAAAGGAGATAGACATCAAAACTCAAAGAGTAGAAGCACTTGAAGATGGTAAGATAACCAGGTCACACAATATTCCCAAATGATGGATCTACTACCGACCACAGGGTGTTGCAAGAGATGGGGAATTTGGTACGTGTGTGTGTGTGTGTGTGTGTGTGTGTGTGTGTGTGTGTGTGTCTCTGTGTGTGTAGTTAGTGTTACAGTGTGCGCACATGCATGCGTGCATACGTGTGTTTGTGTGTGCATGTGCATGAGTGCATGCATTTCTTAATTATATACATATATGTATATTCAAAAAGAAATATTAGTTGCAAAAAACAGTCTTATGCTTAAAAAAAAAAAAATGACAGATGCACTAAAGCATGACTGTAGCTGGATGGTAGTATACTATTTTACAGATGTATCATTTTTGTAGGCTGACCATTGAATTCATTCCCCTGCTTTGGCCTAAGAAATGCACAGGCACCTGTCTAAAACCTGCAGAAACAGACAGGTAAGAAAGAAAACTAAGACTGGACTCATCCCGCATGAGGAATGTCTGGGGTGACTGTGTCCAAGTACGGGAAGACACACTGAATATTCCACGCAAGTAACTGGGGCACCTGACACCATGAGCCGTTGCTTTGCATACAATTCAGTCTGACTGGCGACCAGTGGGACCAATTCCTGCTTTGTGTTTTTAATCTCCTTAACATCAACAAACCTCATGACACATACTATTCTTTGTTCTGAAGTCACTTTTTTGTTGGGTTCTATTTCACTATGCCATTCCATCAAATGAATATGCAAACAGAGCAGCAAGAAGCGCTGCACGAATGTAAATGGATGTAAAGGTCTCACTCTCTGTATAAAAGCGATACTTATAGAGATGTATGGTTTAAAAACACTTTGACAAAAAAGGCAAGACCATCAACAGGCGAAACTTTCTGCCTCATAATGTTATTAACCCTTAGCCTGCAGATAGAATTTCAAAGACAAGACCTTAAACAGCCAAAACTTCCTGCCTCCTAATGTTATCAACCCTTAGCCTGCTGACACTATTTCCCGTCTACATACACTTACAAAAAATTTTAACCTAATCCAGAAATTCACATTTTGCTCACAAGTTTTCAAACTGTATCAGCTATGCCCAGGAAAGTACAGATCATCAAAATAAACAAAATCTAAACTGTTTACAACCTATCACCTCTACCTAGATTGGCAAAAGATGGTTCTCCTCTTTATCTTAACTGCACACATCTGCCCATATGAGATTGCATTCATTTGTCTTTCTCAGTTTGATGTTTCAACCTGCATTGAAATCTTCATCCCCAGTGTCTTGATTGAACAGTTCTTGCAAGAGGGAGGTGGTGACAGACAGAGAAGAAAGACGGAAAGAGAGACAGAAGTAAAAGTGGGCAGTGGGGAGAGACAGGAAGGCTGGGATGTGAAAGAAAGGTGGGAAGAAGGGCATGCTAGATAGAACAGTGAAAGATGGGACCATCCAATTCATAGGAAGAATCTGCAGCCATACTATCTGTTGTCCTCAAACAAGATGAAAGAGTTCACTACCACCTGAAACTCCTTCCATGTCTCCAAACCACTCCACTACCAACCTGCACAGCTTCTTTCTTTCTACACAAATCCACTACCAACCTGCACAGCTTCCTTCTTTCTACACAAATCCACTACCAACCTGCACAGCTTCCTTCTTTCTGAACAAGTCCACTACTAACTGAAACAGCTGCTTTCTTTCTACACACAAATCCACTACTAACTGAAACAGCTGCCTTCTTTCTGAACAAGTCCACTACTAACTGCAACAGCTGTCTTCTTTCTGAACAAGTCCACTACCAACCTGCACAGCTTCTTTCTTTCTACACAAAATCCACTACTAACTGCAACAGCTGCTTTCTTTCTAAACAAGTCCACTACTAACTGAAACAGCTGCCTTCTTTCTGAACAATCCACTACTAACTGAAACAGCTGCCTTCTTTCTGAACAAGTCCACTACTAACTGAAACAGCTGCCTTCTTTCTGAACAAGTTCACTAACTGAAACAACTGTCTTCTTTCTGAACAAATCCACTACTAACTGAAACAGCTGCCTTCTTTCTACACAAATCCACTACTAACTGAAACAACTGTCTTCTTTCTACACAAAATCCACTACTAACTGAAACAGCTGCCTTCTTTCTACACAAATCCACTACTAACTGAAACAGCTGTCTTCTTTCTGAACAAAATCCAGTACTAACTGAAACAGCTGTCTTCTTTCTGAACAAGTCCACTACTAACTGAAACAGCTGTCTTCTTTCTGAACAAGTCCACTACTAACTGAAACAGCTGTCTTCTTTCTGAACAAGTCCACTACTAACTGAAACAGCTGTCTTCTTTCTGAACAAGTCCACTACTAACTGAAACAGCTGCCTTCTTTCTAATTCTACACAAATCCACTACTAACTGAAACAGCTGCTTTCTTTCTACACAAGTCCACTACTAACTGAAACAGCTGCCTTCTTTCTACACAAATCCACCACTAACTGAAACAGCTGCCTTCTTTCTAAACAAGTCCACTACTAACTGAAACAGCAGCCCATTCTCTACAACAAAAACAAAACAAAAAATACAGAAAACTTGGACTTTGTGAGCTGATTCTAAACCCACCACCCTGCAACCAAGAAATCTCTTCCAACTTCCCCGTCCAACGTACACCTCTCTCTTTCTCTCTTTCTCTCTCTCTCTCTCTCTCCATTTCACAGTGAAACAATCTCTCTACACACACAGACACAGACACACACACATGAAAGGAAAATGCCCATCAGGGAAAGGGGTGGAAGCTGAACTAAGGGCCGGCACTAATGCTTGGTCATGCTCCCCCAGTGTCCCAAGTGTCAGCGTCAGCCCTAGTATCCCTTCTCCAAACAGGCCTGAAGGGCCCTCACGATCACCACCCTACACCAACAGGTTACACCTCCCCTCCTTTTGGGCCGCCGGCTTTCACAGGTCAGGGCGTAAGCCAAAAGCCATAAAAGCCCAGCTGTTGCCTTCTGCACTTGTGCTGGTAATCCTCTATGCTGCTAATCACTGCACTGCAAACTGCTCCCTAGGCTCTCTCTCAGCTAAGCTGTCCTGGCTGGTGGCGGTGGTGATCTTAGGGGGGGTTAGACTTAGTAGTGGAGGTGGCGGTGTTAGGGCAGTCAGTGTTAGTGGTGATGGTAGAGTAATGTTGGTGACAGTGTTAGTGGTGATGGTGGTAGAGTAATGTTGGTGACAGTGTAAGTGGTGATGGTAGAGTAATGTTGGTGACAGTGTTAGTCGTGATGGTAGAGTAATGTTGGTGACAGTGTTATTGGTGATGGTGGTAGAGTAATGTTGGTGACAGTGTTAGTGGTGATGGTAGAGCAATGTTGGTGACAGTGTTATTGGTGATGGGTGGTAGAGTAATGTTGGTGACAGTGTTAGTGGTGATGGTGGTACAGTAATGTTGGCGGCAGTATTAGTGGTGATGGTGGTACAGTAATGTTGGCGGCAGTTTTAGCGGTGATGGTAGAGTAATGTTGGTGACAGTGTTAGTGGTGATGGTGGTAGAGTAATGTTGGTGACAGTGTTAGTGGTGATGGTGGTAGAGTAATGTTGGTGACAGTGTTAGTGGTGTGATGGTGGTAGAGTAATGTTGCGACAGTGTTAGTGGTGATGGTGGTAGAGTAATGTTGGTGACAGTTTTAGTGGTGATGGTGTAGAGTAATGTTGGGCGGCAGTGTTATTGATGATGGTAGAGTAATGTTGGTGACAGTGTTAGTGGCGATGGTAGAGTAATGTTGGTGACAGTGTAGTGGTGATGGTAGAGTAATGTTGGTGACAGTGTTAGTGGTGATGGTAGAGTAATGTTGGTGACAGTGTTAGTGGTGATGGTAGAGTAATGTTGGTGGCAGAGTTAGGGTGATGGTAGAGTAATGTTGGTGACAGTGTTAGTGGTGATGGTAGAGTAATGTTGGTGCCAGTGTTAGTGATGATAGTGGTAGAGTAATGTTGGTGACAGTGTTAGTGGTGATGGTAGAGTAATGTCGGTGACAGTGTTAGTGGTGATGGCAGTAGAGTTATGTTGGTGGCAGTGTTAGTGGTGATGGCAGTAGAGTTATGTTGGTGGCAGTGTTAGTGGACTTAGTGTTAGTGGTGATGGTAGAGTAATGTTGGTGGTGGTAGTGGTGTTCAAGTGATTAGCATTCACTGTGAAAAGTGGTGTAGCTGTGGCATACATAGTGACAAGTCATGTGGCATAGTGCTGGCAGAAAGTGGCACTGAGCAGACTCAGAGTGGAACTCTGTAAGGAATCCCCCCCCCCCCTCCCACCCCCCCCCCCCCCCCCCCCCCCTCATTCTCAAGCTGCCTTCCATCCTCATCCAAACCTATGACTCCTGCACTTTTTTTTCTTCTTCCATTCCCCCTTTCCTGCCCCTTCATTCTGGAGATTCTTTCTGCTCAAGCACCCACCAGCCACCCTCACTCCCCCCTCTTCAGTGTTAGGTTTCTGGTCTCTTCTGAGAAAAATCACCATTTCTGACATGTCCATGTTGATGATCAAAAGGCTGATCAACCGTCGCTCCGATGAAGTAACAAATACACACACATCAAAACAACTCTCAAAACTGTTTACACAGTTGAACATTTCTGCTACATACTTAAATGCAAGGCCGTACATTAGATTTACTATTCAGACTTGCCTCAATGCTATATATTCTCACATTCTTTCAATACTTTTCAAGCATTCTTTTGTCACATTCCTTTAGCTGATATGACACATCTGTACATCAATAATCTCATGCATTCCTGTCTCTATCTTTCTTCTTGATGCAGAATATCTAAAGGTTCTTTCAGCAATTAGAGGGACTCCTATATACCCATCATATTTTTTGGAATGTCAGTGAACACAAAAGACATCAGCCTGAGAGAGCCATGCATTCCTCTGACCACAACTGTTGGAGGCAGCCCCATGCTGAGCTAGAAGCCAATGGAACAACTACTAATGGTTCTATGAAAACCACACACCATCTCTCATACTCAAAACACCACAACAAACACGCCGCACAACTCTCACACTGAACTCATGACGCCATCAAACTCTGTCCCAAGAAACCATAACCATTGCAAACACCACACAGCTCTCATACCAGATACATACAACTTTGACCAAGAAACAATCAGCATTGCAAGTTTCACATCAATCTCACACTGAACACGCCATCATTAGAACTGCCATACAACTCTCATACCATCACTACAAAGAAATCTCAGCCAGAACACACCATGCAACTCTTACACTGAACACACTACCACTACAAACACAAGACACATCTAACTTTGATCGAGAAGACACCACCGTCAGAAACACCACACAACTCTCACACGGACTATTAAGTACAAACAATTCTGACCCAGAGCGCACCACCACAGCAAACACCACACCGCTCTTAACATTCACAAATCATTACCGCATATGACTAAGACCCTGAATACCACTGCAAACATGACAAAATCTCACACCATCACCACAAACACCACATAACTCTCTCAATCACACATCATCAAGAACAAACAATTCCAACGCTTAACACACCACTACAAACAACATCCTACTCTCACATAACTCTCACACTCGCATATCATATCATCAAGACAAACAATACCTGCGCTTAACACACTACTACAAAAACACCATCTTACTCTTACAAAACTCTCACACTCACATCATCAAGAACAAACGATTCCGACGCTTAACACACCACTACAAAACACCACCCTACTCTCACATAACTCTCACACATCATCAAGAACAAACATTCCAACACTTAACACACCACTACAAACACCCATCTTACTCTCACACTCACACATCATCAAGAACAAACAATTCCAACACTTAACACACCACTACAAACACCACCCTACTCTCACATAACTCTCACACTCACACATCATCAAGAACAAAACAATTCCGATGCTTAACACACCACTACAAACACCATCCTACTCTCACGCTGACCACACCTGCCCTCTTACCTCCATGAACTGCGCATTGACCTTGAAGTCTGGGGGTGGAAGCCCATTTCAAAGGCTTGTCGACGGCGATCCTCAATGCCGATAAACAGGTGTTCTACGGCACGAGGAATGATGCCAACCTCTTCAGGCTGGATGTTGACGTCAAAGCCTGTGCCCATGCTGTAGGTTTTACCTGACCCAGTCTGTCAGACACACACACACACACACACACACACACACACACACACAGTAAACTGAAATCCGTATTTCCGTAAACACTTCCATTCAGCTACACATACATACTTTTCATTCAGTCAAAATGATACCTAAAACAAAGCCACATCAGTATTCAATGTTTTAGATCATGTAGAAATGAGGGTACAGTACTGTTTGAAGTTAAAAGTAATGCAGAGGAGAATCACAAAAATGGTTTAGATATAAATATCATATGACTTGTCACCAGTCTCATGATGTACTGAAAGCTGGCTGTATTAGTCTTGATTTGAACAAATGTTGTTAGCTCCAGCAGACTTCAAAGACATGAATTTGTTTGTCACAAGTCCCAAAATAGTCCATCAGTGTTAACACTCACTGAGTCATTCTATGAAAAAAAAAAAAAAAAAAAAAACTGCCTCAGCTCTTTTGCACCATATGACTAAGTCCAGTACCTTTAGGATGTACTCCCTTTGCAAGCTTCAAACTTATTGCAAAATCACACTCCTCTGAAGGCAAACGTGTCCATGACGGAGAAGCAAGCAAGCCTAGAATTTCTGCTAGTAAAATACTCATGGCAAGTTAATCTATATCCCTGATAATTCTTGCTGGAGGTATGACTACCCTCCAGTTTTCTAGTAAAGTGTAATAATGCAACTTTCTCTCAGATTGATCAGAACACTGGCTTTCAATTCAGTATTTTAAGGTTGACAAATAAAGACTTAGTAAAAAAAAATAATAATAAATAATAAAAAATAAAGGCATCATCAACTTTATAAAGATACTTTAATGATGACAAATAATGAGTCATGGAAATAAAGCCAATATCAAACTTACATCTGGTTCTTGATGAAAAACAGATTTAGAAATAATCATCAAAAATGAAGGGAAAAAAAAAAATCAGCCAACATCCTGAAACTAAAACCCCACCCTGCAACTGTAACGAAAAATAATAACGATTACAAATCCTAACATTTTAAAACCTCATACTACAAAATAAACTAAAATAAGCAACAAGACCATGGAACTGATAACAACATGAAATGTACACAGCAACACAAAGACATATTATCTCAGCTCCATGCACAAAGTTCCAAACTGCAGTGACATGTCACATAATATGGTTAGTAATACATCCAATTTCCAGGGGCAGACAGCCGAAAGCCCAAGAAGTATCATTATGGTATTATCCTAAAGCAGGATGCATATACACAAGACAAGCACCAAGTTACCAACATAGACACCGGTGACACCTACCTGTTCAAAGACACAAAACATGCAGCAAGTTACCAACATAGACACCAGTGACACCTACCTGTTCATAAGACACAAGACAAGATAAGATAATGTTGCTTATAGCCCAGCCAACCGCAAAGGGCCACATCAGGGCTGAGACACAAGACATGCACCAAGTTGCCAACACAGACACCAGTGACACCTACCTGTTCCTAAGACACAAAACATGCACCAAGTTGCTAACACAGACACCAGTGACACCTACCTGTTCCTAAGACACAAGACATGCACCAAGTTACCAACACAGACACCAGTGACACCTACCTGTTCCTAAGACACAAGACATGCACCAAGTTACCAACACAGACACCGGTGACACCTACCGGTCCTAAGACGCAAGACATGCACCAAGTTACCAACACAGACACCAGTGACACCTACCTGTTCATAAGACACAAAACATGCACCAAGTTGCCAACACAGACACCAGTGACACCTACCTGTTCCTAAGACACAAAACATGCACCAAGTTGCCAACACAGACACCAGTGACACCTACCTGTTCCTAAGACACAAGACATGCACCAAGTTACCAACACAGACACCGGTGACACCTACCTGTTCCTAAGACACAAGACATGCACCAAGTTACCAACACAGACACCGGTGACACCTACCTGTTCCTAAGACAAAGACATGCACCAAGTTACCAACACAGACACTGGTGACACCTACCGGTCCTAAGACGCAAGACATGCACCAAGTTACCAACATAGACACCAGTGACACCTACCTGTTCATAAGACACAAGACATGCACCAAGTTACCAACACAGACACAGGTGACACCTACCTGTCCATAGGACACACGACATGCACCAAGTTACCAACATAGACACACGGGTGACACCATACCAACAAAGACACGGGTGACACCTACCTGTCCATAAGCGAAGACAGTGGCGTTGTAGCCCTCAAAACATCTGTCAACAGAAAATGGTCACGCTATGACTCTCAGTCATTCTTCAGACGTCAACTTCTCATCCAATTCAGACTATGCTGGTATCAATTCAAAACTTCTTAATAAAGTGATGTTGGATTTCAGTGATGAGACAGTGAAAAGAAACAATTGACAGGAGGCCAAAAAATGGACTGAGGTCAGGTACTATGTGCAGTAAAATAAGTATCAGGTCACTAAAATGAAACTGCTGACCAATGACTTCAGTTGAAGAATTTTCAAGTGTAGTGAAGCAACTGTCAGCATACAGATCAGTTCATGAAGTGAAATAACTCTAAAGGTCAGCATATGAAGCGATACAACAATGAATGAAAAGGTTAGTTGATTAAGTGACATAGATTTCAATAACAGTCAGTGAATGAAATGATCACTAGGTCAGCAAATGAAATGAAATTACGGTCAGTGAGAGACGATCTGTTAACCCTTTCACATGTGCCAGACCTGCACTGTGCGTCCATGTCCTGCTACAATGCTATGCTCAGCATTGCACTGATGCAGTTTCTGGGTTGCTGAAGGCGATTAACTCTTTCCACACTGCACCAAACCTCTGGCTGAGAGCATAAGGATGCATACAGCCACCTGCGCTTACCCAGAGGTCGCGCATGAATCTGTTTGAGTGCAGTGCATTCACCCCTTACCACGTGCATAAATACTGAGTACAGGGAGAGTACTCTGGAGCAACTCCCTTCTTGTACTATGTGCTGCTCTGAATGAGCAGTTTTTTTAATTTTTATTATTTAAAGTGATTTGGTGAGGTTTTTTTTTTCCATGTTCTTCTCCCAACACTACGAGATAGAACAACATTATTGGGAGGCAAGTTTAGATTATATCACTGTGAATGATGTTAGCAAATAACTCTAAAACAATAGGTAAAAAGCAATAATATTACAAAGTTGCAACAACAGCAACAAAAAAGTAACTGACTATGACACAGTCAAGATATATCTGCATTTGATCTGTAATGTATAATGAAACCAGTTGGAACTGGGAAATGCTCATAGAGTGATGAAGGATCTATTTGGCCTCCCATCTATCAATGGATATATACAGTATGTGTGTGTGTGTGTGTGTGTGTATAAAAATAAATATATATATATATATATATACATAAAATGAAGATAAAAACAACAGACTCATAAAATTCTTTCCAACATACGCATAAAATTCTTCCCAATATTTCGACCAAACCAGTCTTCCTCGGGAGGCTTTATGCATCACAGATGATTCAAAGGCAATAAAAATGTGACAGAATATAGGAAAGAATGTATTTCTTCAGCTGTGTGTCCTTTTTATTGCGGATCCTCAGTTATGATGGTTGGGTAAAGCAGCCCTGATCTTCCATTTGAACAGCCAAACACACCAGGCTAGGAGGGCCGCACACCCTGCTGCTATGTCAAGGGGTGAAAAGGTCATTTCCTTTGTCCCTGTCTTTTTCTGTGTAACACGGATTGGACAACAGAAGTTGAAGCAGATGATCCTTTTGATCTGAATTTAAAAAAAAAAAAAAAAAACACTGAATCCACATGCCAGCATCCACATGTGGGATTATGGGTTCTTTTGTTCATTGTCTTCTTTTATGACAAGCTCTTTTGCTTGTTTGTTTGTCTGTTTTTGAGCATATCATCTTCCCTAACTTCTTCCACTTACAGTTCATGGAATTGTACATTGTTGGTCTCTCTCTCTATCTTACTTTCAGTCTTTGCAATGATGCGTTTTGTTTCTGTTTCGTTCAGCTGTCACACGAGGAAATAAATATACTGAACAGTACCTCCACACAAGGCGGTGTACAATGGGTACAATAAGAGCCTTTTTTGACTGTTTTGAAAGTGTTACTTTCTTGTTATTTCATCGGACTATTTTCATTTACAATGACTCTGGATGGACAAGGGAAATTTTGATGCAGTTTTCCTGTTCATCTTTAGATTTGATCAGCATCGGCTCACAAAATTTATTAGCAGCAAAAGGGTTCATCAAATGTGATTAAAATCCCTTTAGCAGCAAAAGGGTCATGAAATGAAATCAGTATCAGTATAATGGCTCGTCCATGACGTGAAATGACTGCCAGAATAAAGGTCAGTTATGAAGTCCAATAACTATAAAAATACAAGTCAGTTTTATCGAGTGAAATGATTATCATAATGATAGTAAGTTGATGAAAGTACAATAACTATCAACACGAAGGTCAGTAATAAAGCAAAATAACTTTCAACTGAAAGGTCACTTTGTGAAGTAAAAAAACACTCAAAATAGAGAAGAGAGGGAAAAAAAGTCAATTTTGGAAGAGAAGTAACCATGAATGTACATGCAACTTAATGAAATGAACTATCAAAGCATTCAAAGCTCAGGTAAACGAATCAGATGATGAAGCGAAACACACCCACAAGGCCAATGAACAAGCTGAAATAGCTATCAAAAATAATCTCTTCCCACCCAGTGCATGACCCCAGGTCGGGTACACAGGAGCAAGTTAGTCCACCTGCACTCGATCAGATGCTGGGGCATCATATCTCATTTCAAATCAAGCTTGTTCACCCCTTGTCCTATGAATAAATAATGAGCGATGGAAGGGTACTTCAAACGTTATTTCCTTCTCGTATCCTGAGATGCTCTGTGCAATGGAAATCAAAGATGAGTTTTCCTCCCGCCCCCTCCCGTACAACATGACCCGGTGAAGAACTATAATAGCCAGACAAACCATTGATAAACTCTTTGGAGACACTTTAATAACTATATCTCAAACCAGAAATACAAAAAGCAATAAAAAAAAAAAAAAATTGAACAGTTATGAAAAATCAGCATGTGCTGAAAATATGTTTTACAATGACACACAGAAATTTCTATTCACGTTTGATCATAAACGTGGTAATGTGACTACTGTGAATAAGAACCGTTGATGAAGTGACAAATGATCTGTTTATCCCCAATGCCTCAGTAAAGTGACAAATGATCTGTTAATCAATCCCCAATGCCTCAATAAAGTGGCAAATGATCTGTTTATCCTCAATGCCTCAACAAAGTGACATATGATCTGTTTCTCCTCAATGCCTCAATAAAGTGACAAATGATCTGTTTATCCTCAAATGCCGCAGTAAAGTGACAAATGATCTGTTTATCCCCAATTCCTTAGTAAAGTGACAAATGATCTGTTTATCCCCAATTCCTCAATAAAGTGACAGATGATCTATTCACCCTCAATTCCTCAATAAAGTGATAAACGATCCGTTTATCTCCAGTTTGCCGATGAGCCGCGTCACTGGATCATGTAACCACAATGAAAATTCAACATGTAAATGAAGAAAAAAACATATTTCTGTAATTAATGTAATGATGGGGAAAAATGCTATGTGATGTGCCAGCAGACTGATGCCAGGCTGGGAAAGCTGCTTCACAAGGCATTATGTGAGGGGTAAAGATGTTGAAAAGTCACACGCTGGGAAAGCTGCTTCACAAGGCATTATGTGAGGGGCAAGATGTTGAAAAGTCACAGGCTGGGAAACTTACTTCACAAGGCATTACCTGAGGGGTAAAGATGTTGAGAAGTCACACGCTGGGAAAGCTGCTTCACAAGGCATTATGTAAGGGGTAAAATACTAAAAATGTTGAAAAGTCACAGGCTGGGAAAGTTGCTTCACAAGGCATTGTGTGAGGGGCAAAGATGTTTAAAAGTCACTTGACTTCATAAATCAAAGGTCAGTCAATCAAGTGAAATAACTACAAACACGAAGGAGGCCAATTAACAAAGTGAAATAGCTATCCAAGTAAACGAGGTCAGTGAATAAAATCAAACAGCTGACTACTAAAATAAATGTAAAACAATGACATGAAAACATCTGAACAAATTAAACAATTGTCAAATAAAACTATGCTGAATAAGTGCAATGAAAATCAAATGAAACATCAGTTCATCATTTAATGACATCCACCAGCTGGCTTTTAAATTAACAGTCTGTAAAAGATATGAAATTACTATGAAAAAAGGAAGCCTATTAACGAAGTGAAACAACTATTTAATGGATCTAGCTGCAAAACGATCTTGTCCTGGAGTGACTGAAGATAAGTGACTGCTTGTTCATTTTCGTTGTCCTAATTGTTTTGTATCTTGCCTGAAGAAGACCTAAGAGGTCGAAACACATCGTGTTTTGTCTTGTGATTCATTTGTCTACGGTTTTTTTTTTTTTTTTTTTTTTTTTGGGGCGGTTTGCTAACATTTACTTAAGATTTATTTAATGGAAGTCTGCTAATGGGAGTAAATACTGACTATTATACTGAAGATCAACTAATAAAGTGAAATAACCATCAAAATTAATACTTTTAAAACGCAGATCAGTAATTAAACCTAAATACTGCCTGAGCAACATGTCAGTTAATGATGTGCAATACTGTCTGTCATGAAAACCAAGACAGGAAAGGAACAAAAATGAAAAACAAAGGTCAGCCAGCTAATGAAGTAAACTGACGATCAAAATAAAAGAGATCACTTCATGAAGTTTTCAAATGAAAAAAAAAAAAAAAATGAAAGACAATCAGTTCATGAAAACAGATAGCTGACTGAAAAGCTGAAACTGAAAGTCAGTCAAGAATTGAAACAGCTGACTGTTGAAATAAAGGTATGTGAGTAAAGTAGCTGGTTATCAAAAAAAAAAAAAAAAAAAAAAAAAAAAAAAAAAAACTCAATAAGCCAAGTGAAATAGCTTACTAATCAAATAAAAGATGCTGCATTTTGTTTAAAAAAAAAAAAAAAAAAAAAGGAAAATGGGAACCAAACTGTCTAAATAGTTAACCACTCTCTCTCTCTCTTCTTTTTTTTTTTTTTTTTTTTTTTTTTTTTTTTGGGGGGGGGGGGGGGGGGGGGGGTGGGGGGGGGGGGGGGGGGGGGGGGGGATGAAGAGAGGGGGGAATAGGAAGGATTTGGGGGATACTGTGGGACAGATGGGAGCAGTTTGGCCAATTGATACAAACTGCTGGAGCCCTTGATGGTAGACAGTCTCTAACCATCTGAGTGCCTGTGTGTGTGTGTGTGTGTGTGTGTGTGTGTGTGTGTGTGTGTGTGTGCATCCACACTGCACGTATGCAGGTGCGTGCATGTATGCAAGTGTGCTGTGTGTGTGTGTGTGTGTGTGTGTGTGTGTGTGTGTGAGTGTGTGTGTGCGCGCGCGCGCGCATGTGTGCGCGCATGTGTGTGTGTGTGTGCATATGTGTATGTGTGCGTGTGCATGCACACGCCTGTGTGCATGCGCGCACCTGTGCGTATGAATGTCTGTGTGCATGGGCAAACAAAAGTTAAGCTTTCCATACTATTCTTTAAGCTCAAACCAGTTACACAATAAATGCACATTTAAAAGTCAGAATTATTGTATTTAAACATTTCAATGATAAACTCTGCTGAGGCTGATCAATTTCAGATTATCAAGACAACACACAACAAGACATCCACAGTATGAGTCCCCCTGTCAGTCTGTTTCTCTCTTCCTCCCCCCCCCCCCCCCCCCCCCCACCCTCCCCTTCCCTCCACTCTGTCATATCTCTCTTTCAGTTTTTCCCACACCCCATGACCTCCTTTCACTCTGTCTCATCCATGCATGTGTCTCTCCTATTTTTTTTTTTACTCGAGTGACTGCCCTTAAAGGACAAGTAGCAGGTTTGGCCTTGACACTTTTCACAATATCAACAACCATTGATAATTCCATTTGTAACTGTCATGCTTTAATGAGTGGGGCTCATAATTTCAAGCTATAATGGGGTCAATTTCATGCAGAGCTAGGGTCCATTTCAGGCCATAACAAAACATTGGGACTAAAAGGCTCTTAGAAATGAACATCCCAGGGTTTTAAGAAAAAAAAAAAAAATTCATCCGCAGACAAAGCTCTTGGTAAGACACACGTCGACTTCACCTGTCACAAAACTGCAGGGTGCAAGTTGTAGGCCTGCCAGAAAACACCAACGTCACCATAACTGAGGTTACATGTTGGGAACACGATGTGGCATGAGAGCTGGACTGATGGCAAACAGTGGATGACCAGTGGTCTGAGCTGTAATAGCCAAAGACACTGGCCATGCCCTGCTCCAATCCCCCACCTCCATGTCAATGATGATTCGCCCACAAAAACGCTCCCATACAATTGGTTGCAAGTGCCAAGGTCTCACGGAAGGAGAGACATACTGAACATAGTGAAAACTGACTTTTGTAAAATGATGATTGCTTCCTGGTATATCAACTGATCTTGCATCCCAACCCGTCTCTTTCACACACACACACACACACACACACACACACACACACAAACACTCTCTCTCTCTCTCACACACACACACACACACACACACACACACACACACACACACACACACACACTCTCTCTCTCTCACTCACTCACACACACACACACACACACACACACACACACACACGGAGCCATCCTGCACTTCCTAGTCCTGTCTTCAGTCATGATCTATTCTTTGTAGCTGTTACCTTGACACTGAAAGTTTCCATGCATACATGGTTTCAATAAGCAGACTGGTGTCATCCTCAATAATATTGTCCCGTAAATAATGTACAGTTCATCCCTTAATTTCCTCTCTCTCTCTCTCTCTCTCTCTCTCTCTCTCTCTCTCTCTCTCTCTCTCTCTCTCTTGACACACACATTCAAAGATTTCATTGTGTCAACTTTAGCGCAGGAGGGGGGGGGGGGGGGGGGGGGGGGGGGGGGGGGGGGGGAAGGATTTTTAAGTATAAAGGATATAAATAACATCAATAATTAGAAGTGCTATCTTTTTTCTTAAACGATTGCTAAATCAGTGGTACTAAAGCTAGTCTCTCTTTAAAGCAGTGAAATGCACGAGGTTACATGATTTGACGAAACTCAACTCATTCAGGGCTACCCATCTCATTCATGATCAAAGGATTGCTGCATTCTCTGTTTCTGATTTGTTGGGGCTGTTTTCACCCTGTTTGGGAAACCAAAAGGGTGAAAACCAGATACTTTACTTAACCAAGTGTAGAAGTTAACGTTTTGATTTTGTTTTCGTCACATTTTTCCTGCTTATTCATGGAGCCTGTGTGTATTTACTACTACAAGACCCTGTGTATTATTACAAGACCCTGTGTGTATTTACTACTACAAGACCCTGTGTGTATTTACTACAAGACCCTATGCATATTTACTACTACAAGACCCTCTGTCTATTTACTACTACAAAACCCTGTGTGTATTTACAACCACTAGACCCTGTGTGTGTTACAACTACAAGAGCCTGTGTGTACATACTACTACAAGACCCTGTGTGTATTTACTACTACAAAGACGCTGTGTGTATTTACTCATGCAAGAATTAGATCTGAACTTGGAATACTTATAGTATACTAGTAACATAAACCCCACCGAACACTTGGATGCCTTTTCCTTGTAATGTGCATGGACATTGCTGAATGTTGTTTCTTACCGAGTAATGATAAATCCAGGTCACTTCGTTGTTGCCTATATTCATTTTGCCTATGAACAGTTCACCTATAGGCATTTTTAGCATTACTAGAAGTTGATCTGTCTTGTTTTGGCTGATAATACTTCTGTTGTTTCTGTGTGTGTGTGTGTGTGTGTGTGTGTGTTGTGTGTGTGTGTGTGTGTGTGTGTGTGTGTGTGTGTGTGTGTGTGTGTGTGTGTGTGTAGGTTGATTCATTTGGTCAATAGTGTCTGTCGTTTCTGTGTGTGTGTGTGTGTGTGTGTGTGTGTGTGTGTGTGTGTGTGTGTGTGTGTGTACATGTGTGTGTGTGTGTGTGTACATGTGTGTGTGTGTGTGTGTGTGTGTGTGTGTGTGTGTGTGTGTGTGTGTGTGTACATGTGTGTGTGTGTGTGCACACATGCACGCATGCGTGCGCACATGAGTATATGGTGTTCAGTTAAAAAACAAAGTTATTCAAGTCCGATAAATTCTGGATCTGTTCTTTGACTTGGGAACTTTTATTTTTGGATTCAAGTCTATGAATGTGAAAATTCTACCCTCATCATGTGATTTTCAACGCACTGTAACTTTTCAATACGCAAAAAGGTCTTCACAGCAGGAAGTTTGCACAGCTTAACAGGTGGATACGACCTTTACTCTGACCTCACAACACAACCAAACCAGTAGTGTGATCGCCTCACTAAAAAAAACAAAAACACAAAAGCAGCTGTCTAAAAAGAAAAAAATAAAAAAAAGTACATGTACGTGAAAAAGCTTCCTACACACTGTTTTAAGCATCAACTTGATATATCAAGGCTTAGTACCTGGCCATGCAAATCCTGTCCCTTGGGCGAAACAACAGAAGATAGATTTCAGAGACGAAGGCTAACATTGCCACAATCAAAAGGTTAGGTGAAACCGCATCTCTTGAAATTGCCTCTTCTACTAGTTCTACTTCTGTCAGTGTTCTGTCTGTGGGCATATATATGTGTTTGGCTGTTCCACTGAAAACTGACAAGTCATCAAATAAACTGAACAGACATATGCCTACATAATTACAAAATAATTTTATTATATCTGCTTACAAGGATTGAAAATCTAAAGAAATGTTTAATTGGTTACCAATTATAGTATGCGTCATGGCAAAGTATCTGGATTTCCTTCGTTGTTGCTAAAGTTCTTTTTTGGTAGCTTTTCTTTCTCAGCATATAACTCGGCATCTCCTGGGTTCCCATTTTTCCAATAACTGTTTTCAGCCATTCTTATAATTTTGGTAGCTTTTCTTTCTCAGCATATAACTCGGCATCTCCTGGGTTCCCATTTTTCCAATAACTGTTTTCAGCCATTCTTATAATTTTCGTAGCTTTTCTTTCTCAGCATATAACTCATCATCTCCTGGGTACCCTTTCTTCCAATAACTTCTTTTTCAGTCATCTGTGGGGAGACCCTGCCAACAAGATTACTCTGAAGTGGCAAAAGTGGACTACACATACAAAGATGATTACATTACATGGGCCCCAAACTGGCAGACAGCACCTTCTCTCCTTTCACGTCTGCTTTGGTACTGAATGCAAAAGCCTAGGAAAACAGCGGCTGTGCCTAGATCTAGCAGAATACTGTTACAGCTGCAGCGCTCCCCTGCAGCATGCGACTGAAGAAGCTCTCCCATTTCATGACAGAAGCATTCACCTTTGCACTCACTCTTATCAAGTTCATGACAGAAGCATTCACCTTTGCACTCACTCTTATCAAGTTAATGACAGAAGCATTCACCTTTGCACTCACTCTTATCAAGTTAATGACAGAAGCATTCAACTTTGCAGTCACCTTATTAAGTAAATGACAGAAGCATTCAACTTTGCAGTCACACTTATTAAGTTAATGACAGAAGCATTCAACTTTGCACTCACTCTTATTAAGTAAATGACAGAAATATTTCAACTTTGCACTCACTTCAATTAAGTTAATGACAGAAGCATTCACCTTTGCACTCACTCTTATCAAGTTAATGATAGAAGCATTCACCTTTGCACTCACTCTTATCAAGTTAATGACAGAAGCATTCAACTTTGCACTCACTCTTATCAAGTTAATGACAGAAGCATTCACCTTTGCACTCACTCTTATCAAGTTAATGACAGAAGCATTCAACTTTGCAGTCACCTTATTAAGTAAATGACAGAAGCATTCAACTTTGCAGTCACACTTCTTAAGTTAATGACAGAAGCATTCAACTTTGCACTCACTCTTATTAAGTAAATGACAGAAATATTTCAACTTTGCACTCACTTCAATTAAGTTAATGACAGAAGCATTCAACTTTGCACTCACTCTTATTAAGTTAATGACAGAAGCATTCAACTTTGCACTCACTCTTATCAAGTTAATGACAGAAGCATTCAACTTTGCAGTCACTCTTATCAAGTTCAACACATACTGGCAGCAGTTCTACAGGGTGATCATATGCATAAGACAGCAGTTCACAGGGTGAATGGCACACAGATACTGATGATGAAAGGAGTGCTTTGAGCTCCAAAGCATGAAATATGGACAATGTGTGTGCCATCAGGAAGCTAATTTTATCAATAGAAAACAATCTAAAGCTATTCTAAACACATTTTCCTGACATAATATCTTTGAGTAACAAAGCTGAGACATGCACCACTTACACTTTTGACAGACTGCACATGAATTTATAAGCAAGTGCACTTGACCATGTACACACACACACACACACACACACACACACACACACACCACCCTAACCACTAACCCACAGTACCAACACAATGACCCATCCCTTCCAACCCTCCCCAAAGTTTGCCACCCTGACTGACCATGGCCCACTGCACTAGCCCAGACTCATTGGTCTCAACTTCTTCCGGCCAATGACCACCCCTAAGGGGTACCCCCCTAAAGAGAGACAGGCAGGCGGCTGTCCCATGGACCAGCCAGGCAGAAAATGGCCTGCTTTGACTAGGTCGGACACAAGTCTGCCCTTGTACTGCTAGCTTTAAAACAGGGGGGGGGGAGGAAGAGGGAGGAGGGGGAGCCGTTGGCACATGCCAGTGGACCAGTACCAACAGCTGTAGTTCAAAAGAGAAAGGGGGTGGGGGGTGGGGGGGGGGTGGGGGGGCAGAGGATGGGGTGTGGGGGGGGGGACTGGACTGAAAGTCACTATTCAAAACATGACAGGAAGGGAGCAAGGTATGGGGGGGGGAGTGGGGGGGGGGGGGGGTCACTGGACATGAACTAGTGGACCAAGACAACTGCCACAGTTCAAACTAAAAATGGGAAGGGGAGGGGGGGGGGGGAAGAGAAGAGACTGGACATGGATTTGCAGACCAAGACTAAGAGCCTGTTTAATTAAAATGACGGCAGGTAAGATGGGAGGGGGTGGGGAAACACTCTCACATGGACCAGGCCAAAAAGGCACAGGAGATGGTTTTTGTGTGTGTGCATGTAACTGTGTGTGTGTGTGTGTGTGTGTGTGTGTGTGTGTGTGTGTGTGTGTGTGTGTGTGTGTGTGTGTGTGTGTGTGTGTGTGTGTGTGTGTGTGTGTGTGTGTGTGTGTGTGTGTGTGTGTGTGTGTGTGTGTGTGTGTGTGTGTGTGTGTGTGTGTGTGTGAGTAAGTGGCTCTGTGTGTGTGTGTGTGTGTGTGGGGGGGGGGGGGGAGGGCTCTGTGTGTGTGTGTGTGTGTGTGTGTGTGTTTGTGTGTGTAGGTATGTGTAGATGTGTGTGTGTGTGTGTGTGTGTGTGTGTGTGTGTGTGTGTGTGTGTGTGTGTGTGTGTGTGTGTGAAGGGGAGGGGTGAGTACAGGCAGACACTAAACAAGGACCAGCGACCAATGCCAACAACCAAAGTTACAACAATCTCTAGCTACAGATCAAACCAAGGGGGAGGGAGATGGTTGTGGGGGGGAAGGGCGGGGGAGGGAGGGGGGGCAGTTGACCAAGACCAGCTGTCCAAGACTAACACAAGTAACAGAGAGAAAGAGGGGAAGGGAGCAACTGAGAGACAGAGAAAAAAAAAGACACAGAGACAGAGACAGCCAGATAGAGAGACAGACACAGTGATAAATGGGGAGAGATAAAGGGAGAAAGTCAGACAGACAGAAGACAAACTGGGAGGGATTGATGGTCCTGTCTCATCACTTCCCAGAGACACCTGTCATTATTACAGGCACTTTGAGTGCTATCTGTGTTGACACTTTCTGAAATTTTTAGTATTTCACCAGTTGTGGGCTGGTTACTGCTCTTACTGCAAAAAAGTGCTTTCAATCATGATGACTAACAGTAACATTTAGTACTTTACGACAAGCGCTGTATACCATGATTTACTAACAACATAACAGCACAGTGCTTTGCTCAAGTTGATTCCATGGGTTGCATTAATTCACTCAGTATTCCTGACAACAGGGGGTCGATATAACATACAGTTATCAGATTTGACACACAGGTTTTTTGTAAATAAGGATTATAATGACACTGTTATTTCAAACCTGCCAGTTCAGTTGATCTGTTACCAAACTTTCATGACTGATTGGCAAAACATGGAAGAAAAACACTAATCAAGTGCGTGTGTGAGTGTACTGTATATATATATATATATATATATATATATATATATATATATATATATATATATGTGCATGCATGAGCATGTGGGCTTGTTACAGGTGTGCCTGCTCTGTGCTTCTGGTCAATCCCTAGCGCCCCTGAAAAGTCCACAGAGCACTGACCCCTCAATGAGCTGCCTGACACAGGAGTTGTAGATGTGGTCCTGCATGGACGGCATGTCAAAGACGTAATCGAAGGTGAAGGCCTTGTCTTTGCCCAGCAGCACACCTGGGGCTCGTTGGGCACCACCGAGGTGCACACCTGGCACATGTCCACCTTCTTCTCTCGGCCATTCTGGGGGCGAATTCTGCCATGGACAATGTTCAACAGTTGAGACATAATGAGGCTGACCAAAATCTGAATCATGCAGAGAAAACAACACTTTATGAAACAAGATGATATGAAAAATAATAACAAACACACACAATACAAGTTCAGCAAGGTAAGAGATTACTCAGTCATTTTCTAACACAACCATTGAACTGGTTTTGAGTTCCATCAGCTTGCAACTGACAAGGTCTAAGAATTTGTTTTCAAGTTTTTGAAAGATTCACTTAAGTGATTTTTACAAAAATATATACTTCTTTCTTACAGAATATTGTTTGGGTTGTTGTTTTTTCATACATCTTCACTTTTTCACAAACACTCCGCCCATCTGCTACAGCTCATTCAATACTCATCTGTCGGTCAAGAGGTCAGAGGTCAGTCTACTTTCTATAAGTATAGGCATGTTCAGATGATACTTGATGTTTGCCGTATTTACTTGCTGGTCAATTCTGCACAAGTTCTAAAGTTAAAATGTCGCATTTCTACAGCACAGCTTCAATTCCTGACAGCACCTTTAGTGCCAACACCAAACCGAACAAACAAACAAAAATCTTTTTCAACCTAAATTTCAACATTAATGACAGTGTCAATGAAAACACTAAGTGACACAGTAACAGTATCAACTACATACATGACTGACATCAACTTAAAAGCTTGTGTGATCCAGTGGATATCCCAAGTGGAATCACACTGCCGACGAATGATCACCAGGATTTGTTTAAACATCAACAAAACACAGACAGACATCAAATTGCATCCACAACCAGATTTTCATATAAATTTGAACTTGTAGGTTTAGGGATGCGGAAGGCAGCAATTCCTTTTCTCTGTTCTTTCCTTTTTTTTCCTCTAAAGAACAGTATTCCAGTTCCTATAGGCACAAAAAGAATCAGTCTAGTGGTTAACTCAGGGCTCTACAATCAGTGAGTTTGTGCATCATACATGCACTAAACTTGCCACACATTTTGTGCATCATACACACACTGATGTTGCCACACATTTTGTGCATCATACACACACTGATGTTGCCACACACATTTTGTGCATCATACACACACTGATGTTGCCACACATTTTGTGCATCATACAGACGCTGATGTTGCCACACATTTTGGGCACCATACAGTGATACACGCACTGATGTTGCCACAAGTTTTGTGCATCATACACACACTGATGTTGCCATACATTTTGTGCATCATACACACACTGACGTTGCCACACATTTTGTGCATCATACACACACTGATGTTGCCACACATTTTGTGCATCATACACACACTGACGTTGCCACACATTTTGTGCATCATACACACACTGACGTTGCCACACATTTTGAGCATCATCATACACACACTGACGTTGCCACACATTTTGTGCATCATACACACACTGACGTTGCCACACATTTTGTGCATCATACACACACTGACGTTGCCACACATTTTGTGCATCATACACACACTGACGTTGCCACACATTTTGTGCATCACACACGCGCTGATGTTGCCACACATTTTGTGCATCATACAGACGCTGATGTTGCCACACATTTTGTGCACCATACAGTGATACACGCACTGATGTTGTCACAAGTTTTGTGCATCATACACGCGCTGATGTTGCCACACATTTTGTGCATCATACACGCGCTAATGTTGCCACACATTTTGTGCATCATACACGCACTGATGTTGCCACACATTTTGTGCATCATACAGACGCTGATGTTGCCACACATTTTGTGCACCATACAGTGATACACGCACTGATGTTGCCACAAGTTTTGTGCATCATACATGCGCTGATGTTGCCACAAGTTTTGTGCATCATACACGCGCTGATGTTGCTACACATTTTGTGCATCATACACGCGCTAATGTTGCCACACATTTTGTGCATCATACACGCACTGATGTTGCCACACATTTTGTGCATCATATATGCACTGATGTTGCCACACATTTTGTGCATCATACACGCGTTAATGTTGCCACACATTTTGTGCATCATACATGCACTGATGTTGCCACACATTTTGTGGATCATATATGCACTGATGTTGCCACACATTTTGTGCATCATACACTCACTGATGTTGCCACACATTTTGTGGATCATATATGCACTGATGTTGCCACACATTTTGTGCATCATACACGCGTTAATGTTGCCACACATTTTGTGCATCATACATGCACTGATGTTGCCACACTTTTTGTGCATCATACATGCACTGAACTTGCCTCACACATTTATGCATCATGCACACACTGAGCTTGCTACACATTTTGTGCGTCTTCGTAGGATTCAACAGACTGCATTCTGTTGTATTGATAAAAGTAGACCTTTTCTCCTTTTCAAGTGTCACTGACATTAAACCAAATTTTTTCAAAGGGGTTCACACTTAGGCTTAAGCACACACACAACAACAACAACAACAACAACAACAATAAAAGATAGTAATACAAAGTATTTTCAGTTTCATAAAACGACAACCTTAGTCACTAGACAATGCCATCATCATCAAATCAT
The DNA here is from genome assembly GCA_016801955.1 of Conus betulinus. Classification (NCBI taxonomy): domain Eukaryota; kingdom Metazoa; phylum Mollusca; class Gastropoda; order Neogastropoda; family Conidae; genus Conus; species Conus betulinus. The sequence continues at coordinate 143,570 of JADBJO010005005.1, read as the reverse complement.
CATCTACCACAGCATCAAGTAAAAAACAGAAAAAGAAGCTCACACTCTGGGGAGTTCTTCAAAATGATTTGTTACATAACCAGAAAAACAATAAAGCTAGCTGATTTGTTGAAACTGTGAAGCAGCCATAACAAAGTCATCGGCTCAAGTTTCAAAGATGATCTGACTACATTCACTGAAATCAGATCATCAAACTTCCAACATTCTGCAACAGCAATTTTCAAGTTACCCTTTCAAAAGTTAAAACTGAAGCATGAATACCCTAATTCAAAAAAAAAAAAAAAAAAAAGCCTAAAGGGTAAAAAAGAAATAAACTACAAAAAAGTAAAACTGTGGGGAACACCATGCCCTTTTTCCACCTTTACCAATTTACCCTTTCTTTTTTTCACCCATCCGGTGGTAGTCTACTTTCAGACCATGTAATGGAAAAACTGAGCTCTGACACACGTGTATATGCTCACACAAGCCCACACACACACACACACACACACACACACACACACAAAACACACACGCACACACATGCACGCACACATACACACAAAAGCGCGCACACATCCCCCCACACACACACACACTCATGCATATGCATACATGCACATCATGCACACACACATGTACTCACACACACACCCAGACCCGTGCCCACACATCCATACACACGGTGTACACTCACCACACACACACATACAATGAACCAATGTTAGGTAGGTACTCAAGGTCTGACCAGTGCGTTGGACTAATGCATAGGTCAGACATCTGCTGTAAGTCGTATCCACAAGACTCTCTTCTTAAATTCTTTCATCTTAGTTGTTAATTCATTTATTCATCAGCTTCAAATCATGCGTAGTGTGGTCTCAAACTTGGAGGATGTGGTGTAGCGTAAATTAATGGACTAGTCCACACGCAGTGACGCCTCCTTGATGACACTGAAACTGAAATGGACACACAGCCTTTCAGTTAAATGAAACTGAAACTGACACACAGCCTTTCAGTTTCAGCTGGGTACTTTACTGACCTGCACTAGTTACATGTATTGTCTCAAAAAAAAAAAAAAAAAGCTAAAAAAAAACACCCAAAAATCTGCTTTTTTTTTTTCACCTTGCAATGTTGCATAGAGTGTGACTGACAAAAACACTTGACTGAGTGAAGATACAGACAGTAAGTCATCAGGTTGTGGATGATTTAGTAGCCCAGGGCATTGGTCCATCATTCATGACGACTCCAAACATCAGTTGATGCAGATCATAAAGTGTGACTGAAAACTGATCTGAACCTGGGAGACAATGAGGGGTGACTCAGATCAGGTGTGCTAAGTCAGCAGGGATGACGCTCAATGGGTGAGTCATCACAGGCTGGCCACAGAGAGACCACAGTGGTCAATGAACAGCAAACATCAGCAACACAGCCACACACACTCATCAAACTACATCCACTGCCTGATTTTTCCATATATGCCAGTACAATTCAGTCGCAGACAAGTTTTGCATTTTCTTTTTTCAAACAGTGATCCAGTTTGTCAAGCGAACTAGAACTATAAAAGTCAATCTGTAGACCACGGAACTTTTTGCTTAAAAAAAAAATGTTGAACGGTTAAAAACAACTGAGGCCTTCCCACTGTCGGTTGATGGTAAACGTTGCTAAATATGAATGATATAAATCAATTTTTTTTTTCTTATTTATTACAATGTTCAACAACATGGATGGATATTAAGAAGAAGAACCATATACATCTACCAGAAAATTAATCTAACATCTGACTTCATCAAATGATCTTAGTTCTTTTACTTTAACTGTTATTGCTACGTAATGGGTCATTCATCACAGTTAAATTACATGATTTCAAAGACCTTACAAAAAACTTTTCAGGGAGTGGACCTTGAAAGTTGAATGCATAAATCCTACCACAAAAACCATTAGAACTGAATGCATATTAAAAAAAAAAAAAAAGTGTGTATGAGCATGTGTGTGTCTGAGTATATACATACATGTATATGTGTGTATGTGTACGTGTGCGTGCGTGCATGTGTGCATGCGTGTGTGTGCATGTGCCTGAGTAGAGAGGAAGAGAGAGACAGAGAGAGAGAGAGAGAGAGTGAGAAAGTGTGAGAGAGAGAGAGTGTGTCTGTGTGTGTCTGTGTGTACGAGAGAGAGACAGCGAGACAGAGAGAGAAAGAGAGATATATGCACATGCACATCAAATATGATGTGTCACTATGTCAGTATGTGCTATGTGCAGTTGGAATACACATGGGCTTGCATGCTAAAAAAATTGGGGGGGGGGAGAGAGAAAGAGTGAGAGCAAACAGAAACTGGATTTTCCATGACTATATCACTGTGTATGGGTATGACACATTGATCCAACAATTAAAGCTAAGAGGTGAAGATTTTGAAATTGTAATCTAAACTTGCTGAACATTGCCTTGATATCAGTGATTTCTGTTCATGTAGGTAGCTAGACCTCCCATTGCACATCATTAGATATATACTGAAAAGGAAGAAACCAAAAAACCAAAAAACTCGGCCAGTTCAACAAATGGTCAACATTTCCTATTTTAGAAGAGCTTGGGATAAAAGTTTCGATGAGTATAAAACAAGCTCGTTATTGTTAAGTAATGGAAGACTCAAACATTTTGACCATCAGAGAGAATCATATCCTCGGGGTTCTCCTCAATCATCTCAAAGGTTTTATACCCTTGTGGAACTTTGCACCTAAAAAAGAAATATTAAGCAAAATATGGGAAGGGGAGAGGGAAATGGGTGAGAGAGAGAGAGAGAGAGAGAGAGAGAGAGAGAGAGAGAGAGAGAGAGAGAGAGAGAGAGAGAGAGAGAGGAAATGGACAAATGGAAGGAGAGTGGAAATGGAAGAGACAAACACAGACAGGCAGAGAATGAGAAGAGAGACAGAGACAAAATGCAGAGGGGAGAGAGAGAGAGAAAGCAACTGACAGACAGGCAGACAGACAGAGATGGGGACAGTCAGTCAGTCAGACAACTGAACAACTTTGGTTTTAAATATGAAAGCTAATTCATTAATAACACAATCATAATTCGCACAGGTGTCATCCTATCCCTTTTGTTCAACAAGATCCCTTTCTAATTAATATCAAATTTATGCTCTGCAGAAATCTAATGTGTCTGATGCACACACTGATTCACCTTTACAAATTCTCTCCCTTCCACCACTTCCATCATAAACATTTGTTTCACTAATTAAAATAACGAGGACAAAAACTTTGTTTTCAAGACCATCACACTTATCCAACAGACAATTTAAAAAAAAACCCAGCCTATTAATGTCACAATTAATAAGTATTATCAACAGAGTTAAACAAGTAGAGGGGGGGGGGAGGGGTGAGAAGGGCAGAGAGAGGAAGAGACAGAAAAACGACAAACACAGGCAGGCTCAAACAATTCCTTACCTTTTTTTATTGGCAACATACACGCACGCACGCACGTATGCGCGCACACACACACACACACACACACACACACACACACACACACACACAAAATGTCAAGCCCTCTCTTGTCATTTTCAACTGAACATAACTTTAGCTTATTCTGTCTCATTCTCTTCAAACTAATACATACTCAGAGAGAAAGATGGCATGGGACAGCAGGGTCATGTGCACAGTGCCTAGTGCTGCACCAGTAACCTGCTTAAGTCAGGAACTCAAACTCCATGACAGCAGCATCTATCTAGAAAGGCACCCAATAGTGAAGAAGATCAAGAAAATGTAAACTTGTAAACGGAGCTGATGCTGTGTGCCATTCACTCAGTAAGGTTCCTATGGTACGTTGCAAGCAACTCTGTGACTTTGGAGTGAAAGGAAAGTGGATCTTTCAACCAAGTCATGTAGGCCACTTCAGGCATAGAGTTCTTCACCATCACAGTGCTGGTCAAGCCTGGGCTCCTGTTGTTTGTCCGGTCATCTGCTGATTGGCAAACAGTCTAGTGATAGGTACTTGTACACACATAACCTGGGTGAAAAAAAAAAAATCAGTCCAGTTCCAGGTAAAAACCTGCTGTGATGGAAATTGTTCAGCACTGGCCATTTTTGGGACCAGACAAGGTTAAAAGTTACCACAGCCCCTGAAAGACTCAGTCTAAAAGAAATTAATAGCTCAGCTGTTTACTTCACGTAATTAATTACTCAGCTGTTTATTTTATAAAATTGATTACTCAGATGTTTACTTTATGTAATTCATACTCAGCTGTTTATGAATTTAATTATGCAGCTGTTTACTTAATACTTAAGTCTGACTTTAGCAAGGTTATATAATCTGTGGACCTAATCAAAATGTAAGATTTATTCAACCCTTGACTCAAACTCCACAGCTAAGACAGAGCAAACTTTTTATTATATATCATTATCATACAATCTTCTGATCACATTCCTTGAAATTATAACCTTTCAAAAGAATAACTTTTTTTTATACACTGACAAACTTCCCTTGTAAAACATAATCATAATAATATTGTCAGTTCTCTAAAGCTTTAAAACAGAAGCTAACTACTTGAAATCTTATTTTCTACTGGAAATAAAACTGTCAAAGACAAATTCTGCTGTGCACAGCTGACTCCATCTAATCTAGAAAAAAAAAATAATGGGAAGCGGCACAAGTGGTTTTGCATCATTCCAAATGGATGTGAAATTCTCTTGGCCATTACGACCCTTTGGACTATAATTTTTCATGGTCATTTTCTCATGTCAGAGGTTCAACAGATAAAACAGATGTTTAAAAGCGCTGACTCAAGCAGACAGACTGTTTCGTCTGCTGCAGGCTCACAGCACTGTGCTTTTCCATGTTGGACTACCTGTAAGAGCGATATTTTATGTATTCAGAGTGTGCAAGTATTCATTCATGAACAGAGAAGGGAAATAATTCTGGTTCGTTCAAGTTGTGTCATTGTTTCGCTTTTTGCAACAACTTTGCCATAGCATAGAATGTGGCAAAGAATGTGCTTTTATGACCAGAAACATGGAAGGCACTCCCTTTGGACTACATTCTATGCTACAATCAATACACTTGTTCACTACAATATGCCTTACATTACAGGCAAGCTCAATCTCATTCGATTTAAAAAAATGATGTTTGTCACTATGACACAAGGTGATAATTTTATGCGTTAGAGTTGAATGTGTGCGCTTAATTCACACACTTATGTGTCCTAGGGAACGTTGTTTTGTTCACCTATTCCCTTCAGTGGAGAACATAATATTTTTCCTTTATCAGTTTGTTGTTTTTTTATCCATGGAACAGACGTGTGTCATATTTAACGTGCCTTTTGTTTAAAATGTTCACCAGTTGTTGAGTCCTATTTTTATTTGAATTGATTTAAATCTTAAATAAATGTTTGCGAACTGCAAAAAAAAAAGGTGGACAAATGAATCACAAGACAAAACGTGACATGTTTCGACCTCTTAGGTCTTCTTCAGGCAAGATGCAAAACAATCATTATAACGAAAATGCCTATCTTGTGCTGAAGTGATTGAAGGTAAGTGATTGCTCGTTCGTTCTTCATTTTCGTTGTAATAATTATTTGGTATCTTGCCTGAAGAAGACCTAAGTGGTTGAAAACGTGTCGTGTTTTGATCTTGTGATTTGTTAGTCCACGTTTTTTGGGCGGTCACTAACATTTATTTACGATTTGTTTCATTTCCACCTGCAGTCGTCTCACTTTGCAACTAGATCTGAATTAATTCAGTTAATGACCACCGATCAATAAAAATTATGACGGCTACTTTCAGCACAACAATTTATCAGTGTGGGGTGAAGTCTGGACAGTTGGGCAAAAATCAAATCACATACAAACATCAGCTAGAAGAAGTTCTGGTAGTTTTCAGTTCTGCACAGCAACAAAACAAGACACTTTCAAAAAATGTTCTGTACAGCAGATTTTTTTAACTGTCAATGGCCTGAAGCTTTCTATGCTAATATTGCTATAAAACTTTGTGACAACCAAACACAGTGCTTCCCAGTACATGAAAGTGACTAGACAAGCAAAACGTAGACCAGTTGGTAAGGTACTGTGATTAGGAAGAACTCTTAAAGCAAGAAGTAA
>JADBJO010005005.1:92500-127500 GCA_016801955.1 Conus betulinus | reverse complement strand
GAGCACAAGCAAAGATAACGATCAGGATATCGACTGTCTGTAATTACAGGTACTCCGTGTCACACATATGTTCTGGCATCCCCCCCCCCCCCCCCCCCCCTCCCTTCTTCTGATAGAACTGTTATACTGACTGATGGGTCATCATTGTTTTAGGCGTGCCCACAAGTGGCATATCTGTCTCATGAAAACGGAGGGGTCACTCTCGCTGAACGCGAACTTTAACATAGATTACCTCCTTTGTTGATCGTCTGTTCAGAGGGCCCCGCCGTTCAGACTATTGAGGATTCCAGTCTGAATTGTCTTCATATGTGAGTGAAGCGAGGAGGCTTTGCAAGTCACGAGAAGACTTGGTTAACTCCTTCTTTACCGTTCTGTCTTCAGTAAGGTAAAATGGCTCCTGTCAGGAGTAACTGAAAAAGACAATAGTGCAAAAACTTCCACTTGGGCGAAGTGTACGGCATCAACCGCCTCAAGACACCTTTCATGATATCGGTGTGTGTGTGTGTGTGTGTGTGTGTGTGTGTGTGTGTGTGTGTGTGTGTGTGTGTGTGTGTGTGTGTGTGTGTGTGTGTGTGTGTGTGATTTTGAAATGATGTTCTCATATCATCGTGTGTGCGTGTGTGTGTGTGCGCGTGTATGTGTGTGTGTGTGTGTGTGTGTGTGTGTGTGTGTGTGTGTGTGTGTGTGTGTGTGTGTGAGAGAGAGAGAGAGAGAGAGAGAGAGAGGATTCTTTTCTGGAAGTAAAAGGTAGAGAGGAGGGGAAAATGTAATCCCCTTTACTCCAATCTCTGTGGCGACGACTGTGGCTTGAATGCCAGACTCCCTCCGGCTGCTGGTTAGTCCTGAAGCCATGTAGATGTGGGCGTGCTGCATTCTGCTTTCATACTGCACAGAAAGTTCGATCAGAATCAACTGTGTCGATGAACCTGAGAGGAGTACACTGTCCAGCCTCGTGCTTCCTGATGGTCTCTGGTTTTCCCAGTCTGGAAGTCCACTGTGCACTCCCAGTCATCCATCACATCCAGCAAAGTTCGATTCCATGTTTATTGATGTCACCGCTGTTCCAGACCCTCCTCCCAGCCCCTTGCCATGTTGAACGTCGGTGCTGGGGCCTCCGATGGTGATGCCTCTGACACTGTTGATGGCATGTGCGATCTCCTAAAGCACCTGGTTGTCTCTCCCATCTGAACCTTCCCTGGGTTAGCGCTGTTTTGCATCAGCTCAAGAATGCTCTACTGTTTGTTTGCCCTGACAGGGCGGGAAACACACACACACACACACACACACACACACACACACACACACACACACACACACACACACACACACACAAATGCAGGGTCATATGATTCCCCATATCACCAGGTCTGAATTGGAGGGCAGGAGGTCATCTGAGGATGAAGCTGGTCCTGAGAGGTACCATGTGCCACGTTTCATTCCAGCTGAGACTACCTCAGACTGCGTTTTCACTGCCTCTGTTCGTTGATTCTCTTGGCATCCTTTTCTGTCTTCAACTTCCGTGTCACAAAGACTCTGATTTGTCTATCACTTCATTTCTGTTGCGCCTTGCCCCTGTCAGTCGGTCTACACATGTCCTATTTTCTTAATTTTGAGGGTTTGCTTTGCCTCACCAATTGTCTGCTGATTTTCTCCATTTTTTCTGCCAGTCTTTGGCTTGAGCTGGATTCATTTCACAGCATTGTCTCTCGAGTCCTTCAGCATGTTACAAACCTTGCTCTACTCACACTGTGCTCCTTGAGCATGGGGATTCCAAGGGTAGCTTCAGTTTTTCTTGGCGACAGTTGAGTGCCACGTCAGTGAGACCAGCGGGACACCGAACCTTTTACTGGTGTGTACGTTGACTTCCCCTGTACTAGTGACACCGAACCTTTTACTGGTGTATGTGTTAATGTCCCTGTACTAGTGACACCGAACCTTTTACTGGTGTATACGTTAATGTCCCTGTACTAGTGACACCGAACCTTTTACTGGTGTATACGTTAATGTCCCTGTACTAGTGACACCGAACCTTTTACTGGTGTATACGTTAATGTCCCTGTACTAGTGACACCGAACCTTTTACTGGTGTATACGTTGACTTCCCTGTACTAGTGACACCGAACCTTTTACTGGTGTATACGTTGACTTCCCTGTACTAGTGACACCAAACCTTTTACTGGTGTGTACGTTTGACTTCCCTGTACTAGTGACACCGAACCTTTTACTGGTGTATACGTTGACTTCCCTGTACTAGTGACACCGAACCTTTTACTGGTGTATACGTTGACTTCCCTGTACTAGTGACACCGAACCTTTTACTGGTGTATACGTTAATGTCCCTGTACTAGTGACACCGAACCTTTTACTGGTGTATACGTTGACTTCCCTGTACTAGTGACACCGAACCTTTTACTGGTGTATACGTTGACTTCCCCTGTACTAGTGACACCGAACCTTTTACTGGTGTATACGTTGACTTCCCTGTACTAGTGACACCGAACCTTTTACTGGTGTATACGTTGACTTCCCTGTACTAGTGACACCGAACCTTTTACTGGTGTATACGTTGACTTCCCTGTACTAGTGACACCGAACCTTTTACTGGTGTATACGTTAATGTCCCTGTACTAGTGACACCGAACCTTTTACTGGTGTATACGTTGACTTCCCTGTACTAGTGACACCGAACCTTTTACTGGTGTATATGTTAATGTCCCTGTACTAGTGACACCGAACCTTTTACTGGTGTATACGTTGACTTCCCTGTACTAGTGACACCGAACCTTTTACTGGTGTATACGTTGACTTCCCTGTACTAGTGACACCGAACCTTTTACTGGTGTATACGTTAATGTCCCTGTACTAGTGACACCGAACCTTTTACTGGTGTATACGTTGACTTCCCTGTACTAGTGACACCAAACCTTTTACTGGTGTATACGTTGACTTCCCTGTACTAGTGACACCGAACCTTTTACTGGTGTATACGTTGACTTCCCTGTACTAGTGACACCAAACCTTTTACTGGTGTATACGTTGACTTCCCTGTACTAGTGACACCGAACCTTTTACTGGTGTATACGTTGACTTCCCTGTACTAGTGACACCGAACCTTTTACTGGTGTATACGTTAATGTCCCTGTACTAGTGACACCGAACCTTTTACTGGTGTATACGTTGACTTCCCTGTACTAGTGACACCGAACCTTTTACTGGTGTATACGTTAATGTGCCTGTACTAGTGACACCGAACCTTTTACTGGTGTATACGTTGACTTCCCTGTACTAGTGACACCGAACCTTTTACTGGTGTATACGTTGACTTCCCTGTACTAGTGACACCGAACCTTTTACTGGTGTATACGTTGACTTCCCTGTACTAGTGACACCGAACCTTTTACTGGTGTATACGTTGACTTCCCTGTACTAGTGACACCGAACCTTTTACTGGTGTATACGTTAATGTCCCTGTACTAGTGACACCGAACCTTTTACTGGTGTATACGTTGACTTCCCTGTACTAGTGACACCGAACCTTTTACTGGTGTATATGTTAATGTCCCTGTACTAGTGACACCGAACCTTTTACTGGTGTATACGTTGACTTCCCTGTACTAGTGACACCGAACCTTTTACTGGGTGTATACGTTGACTTCCCTGTACTAGTGACACCGAACCTTTTACTGGTGTGTACGTTGACTTCCCTGTACTAGTGACACCGAACCTTTTACTGGTGTATACGTTGACTTCCCTGTACTAGTGACACCGAACCTTTTACTGGTGTATACGTTGACTTCCCTGTACTAGTGACACCGAACCTTTTACTGGTGTATACGTTGACTTCCCTGTACTAGTGACACCGAACCTTTTACTGGTGTATACGTTGACTTCCCTGTACTAGTGACACCGAACCTTTTACTGGTGTATACGTTGACTTCCCTGTACTAGTGCCTCTATTGTCTGTCAACAGAGACAAGAGGAGCGTAAGGGTCAGCATGAACTGCAGATATCAGTTCCTTATGGGAGCAAAGACTACCCCACTTGTTTACTGTTTGCAGATATCAGCCTTTGTGTTTGCCAGGGGAGGGGCCACACTGGTCTATTATCTACGGACTTTCTTCCGCCATTCGCTTGACTTTCTTTCCCCTCCATGTATTTTTCAAGGAGTCATCATACAACCTTCCGAAGCTCGACTGTTTCTCCTGTCATTGATGGAATGATTTAGTTGACTACAGTGAATGTCAATGGTTTGTCAGTAAGGTTTCGTTTTCTTTTCTTTTTTTTTTTTTTTTAACTGGCGCCGCAGGCCACACCTAACCCTGGGTTTCAAGTGGTGCTTTGCTCTTAGGGTCGGAATGTGATTTCCTGAGATGCTTTCTCAGATGTTCCTTTGTCCACAGTGAGTGTTCCTGGTTTTTGGCTGCTGGAATGTTCCTGACAAACTAGAAGGGGCTTCTGAGGAAACAATCCTGGTTTTTGGCTGCTGGAATGTTCCTGACAAACTAGAAGGGGCTTCTGAGGAAACAATCCTGGTTTTTGGCTGCTGGAATGTTCCTGACAAACTAGAAGGGGCTTCTGAGGAAACAATCCTGGTTTTTGGCTGCTGGAATGTTCCTGACAAACTAGAAGGGGCTTCTGAGGAAACAATCCTGGTTTTTGGCTGCTGGAATGTTCCTGACAAACTAGAAGGGGCTTCTGAGGAAACAATCCTGGTTTTTGGCTGCTGGAATGTTCCTGACAAACTAGAAGGGGCTTCTGAGGAAAACAATCCTGGTTTTTGGCTGCTGGAATGTTCCTGACAAACTAGAAGGGGCTTCTGAGGAAACAATCCTGGTTTTTGGCTGCTGGAATGTTCCTGACAAACTAGAAGGGGCTTCTGAGGAAACAATCCTGGTTTTTGGCTGCTGGAATGTTCCTGACAAACTAGAAGGGGCTTCTGAGGAAACAATCCTGGTTTTTGGGCTGCTGGAATGTTCCTGACAAACTAGAAGGGGCTTCTGAGGAAACAATCCTGGTTTTTGGCTGCTGGAATGTTCCTGACAAACTAGAAGGGGCTTCTGAGGAAACAATCCTGGTTTTTGGCTGCTGGAATGTTCCTGACAAACTAGAAGGGGCTTCTGAGGAAACAATCCTGGTTTTTGGCTGCTGGAATGTTCCTGACAAACTAGAAGGGGCTTCTGAGAAACAATCCTGGTTTTTGGCTGCTGGAATGTCCTGACAAACTAGAAGGGGCTTCTGAGGAAACAATCCTGGTTTTTGGCTGCTGGAATGTTCCTGACAAACTAGAAGGGGCTTCTGAGGAAACAATCCTGGTTTTTGGCTGCTGGAATGTTCCTGACAAACTAGAAGGGGCTTCTGAGGAAACAATCCTGGTTTTTGGCTGCTGGAATGTTCCTGACAAACTAGAAGGGGCTTCTGAGGAAACAATCCTGGTTTTTGGCTGCTGGAATGTTCCTGACAAAACTAGAAGGGGCTTCTGAGGAAAATCAATCCTGGTTTTTGGCTGCTGGAATGTTCCTGACAAACTAGAAGGGGCTTCTGAGGAAACAATCCTGGTTTTTGGCTGCTGGAATGTTCCTGACAAACTAGAAGGGGCTTCTGAGAAACAATCCTGGTTTTTGGCTGCTGGAATGTTCCTGACAAACTAGAAGGGGCTTCTGAGGAAACAATCCTGGTTTTTGGCTGCTGGAATGTTCCTGACAAACTAGAAGGGGCTTCTGAGGAAACAATCCTGGTTTTTGTTCTTTTTGCTTCTTCTCGCTGATGTTAGTTTGCTGTGGACACTGTGTCGTGCTTTCAGATCTTCCGAAGAGTCTTTATATCTCTTTCTTCTCAGCTTCTACAGCATCCTTTGTCTGTTCCTTGAGATTTCTTTTTTCCTGATGTTAACTATTCCTCACTGGCATCTGGATTTTTGGGGAGGTGCCTTCATCTTTGGTTGTTTCACTCTGCTAGTGTCCCTAAAGTTCCGTACACAGTCACTGAGTGCTGCTAGTTTGTGCTGTAATGTGCTGTTTTCATATCAGCGATTGTAGTTCGTAGACTATTTTTTTTTCATCTGATTTCCCCCATTCCCCTTTAGCATGACTGTCTCCACTTTGTGGCATCGACAGCCCTTACAAATTCCTCGTCTGAATCATCTGGATGTCCTTGGCACTGTGGTCTGAACCCTGGCCTTGGTTGTTTTAACGTCTCCCCTGCTGGCACAGTGCGATGCTGTTCATTCATCCGAGTCTCAATACAGTTCCTTTCTGGCCTCTGGATCTTCATGCCCTGCTCAGCTCGGTGGGAGAATTTGCTTCCACAGATTCTGGGGAAGTCCACGTTGATTATGCATTGTCTGTTGTGGATTTGCAATCATGATCACGTTCGCGCCAGTAGAAAACACTATTCTTTCCCCCTGACAGTGAATTCTGGTGATATCTTTCGGTTTGGGGGCAAGTGACAAGCTGGAGGCAGGCAAGGCGGGGAGCCAGCCCACAAGGCCCATAGGTCTGGTCTGTCCCAGTATCACCCGATCTTTACTGTGCATCCTCTGGATTATTTTCGAAAGTCAGTGATCTGTTCATACAAATATAGTATACATGTATGAATCTCTCTCTCTCTCTCTCTCTCGATTTCGTACTTATCCTGTTATACATAGACAAATTCTTATACTGTCCGACTCAAAATCGGCGCTTACATTGTCCATCGAAGTCCAGTCGTTCAGACTTGTAAGAATCTTATTTCTAATTCATCAGTTAATAACGCGGGGTATTAGTATAACTTTGTAATGGGTTCCAAGGCATTCCAGTTTACATGGCAATGACTTAAATGATTTTTAAGCAAAGGAAGCTGCAAGAAATACATCTGATCTTTTGAAGTATGATGTCCTTTCTTCATCTGAAGCTATTCACATTCTCACAAGTTCAATCTGGAAAATGCGACAGAAAAGTACCTTGAAGATTCAGCTCGGAAACACAGATGGGATATGACTAAACCAACAAGAAATTATTGTAATCCCCCACGACCTACCCCAAGCCGTAAACCTTGTACACTTGCTCGGGTTAATGGAGGGTTAGACAGATATTTAAAGCCGGCACCTGCTTGTGCATGTGGTCACATTCTCAATATCCCTCATTTTTTATTTGACTGTACTAGTACAAGAACTCACTTTCAGCCTCTTTATGGTAAGATCATCTCTTTTTACGTTTCGCTGACTATGTCTAGTGTGTTCAATCCCAGTTATGAGAATGGATGGAGTCTGGCAATGTTGGCCGTTTATCTTATTAAATCTCATCCACTTGGAAGATATTTTTAACTCCTCCACCACCCCACCCCCACCACACCGCCTCCCTCCCCAACAGTTTTTTCTTCCAATTCGTGAATGTTTCAATGTTAAAATTTTTATTCTAGGCATAAAAAATATCAGTATGGTTCGGTGACAAATTTGCACATACAGCAAGGCTTTTTCGTTCCCCCTCTCACTCCCTTCCTCCCTCTTCCCCAGTCCATATACATCCATTAGCTGTTCTGACTCTTACGAGTAATATGTCAGCCAGTTCCATACTCTGATGATCTTTGACTCCCTTGAATTGGATAAACATATGGTCACATAGAACTGATGTTTCTGGATATTAGTAGATATAGGCCCTGAGTGTGTGTGTGTGTAGTAGAAATATTCTGACTATATGTCTATTGCTTTGATGTTTGAAGAGTTGTCCTGCAAAAACAGAGGATGATGGTAAGGATAGGACTCAAAGGAGAACAACACTTAGAATAAGAGACATAGTGGCAAACGTGCAAAGGGATACAAGACTGAATAATGGAGAGAAGTTTTCTTTTTGAATATCCTTTTTTTTTCTCTGTGTGTGTGTGTGTGTTTGTAAGAGTGCATGTGTATGAGGGTGTGTGTGTGTGTGTGTGTGTGTGTGTGTGTGTGTGTGTAGGGTGGTATGGTGTGTGTGTTGTGTGTGTGTGTGGTTGCATGTATGCGAGGTTGTGGGCGTGTTCGTATGGAGATGTGTTTAATTGTGTGTTTATGTATATGTGCGTGTATGTGTGTGTGTGTGTGTGTGTGTGTGTGTGTGTGTATGTGCATGCATGTGCGTGTGTGTTGTGTTAATTATGTTCCTTTTCTTTAAATGAAAAATGTTTGACATCTTGTTCATAATGTTTTCTTTAAATGTCAGTACAACCACGGTTAATCTGAAAATAAATAAATTGGTTTCAGTCAGTCAGTCTCTCTCTCTGTATGTATATAAAATATGTGTGTGTGTGTGTGTGTGTGTGTGTGTGTGCATGCGTGTACTTGTATGAGTGTGTGTGTGAGTGGGAGAGAGAGAGAGAGAGAGAGAGAGAGAGAGTGTGGTGTGTATGTGTGTGTGTGAGTGTACATGTGTGTGTGTGTGTGTGTGTGTGTGTGTGTGTGCGTGCGTGTGCACATGCACACAGTGATCCACTCTTCTACCCAAACCATCACAACACTTCACACACTCACCATTGCCATTGTGATTTTATAATCCAAACTAACGCATATTTCCACAAAATGAATATCTTTGCAAATTCCATGCACACGGTACAAAATGCTGAAAGCCTTGAAAGACTTGTTTTTATGTTCACCCTCTTGCATGTGAAGGAAATGGTGTCTTTATATCAACAAACCTTTAATGCCATTCAAAAACACACATTTTTTTTCAGTAGGAAGAAATGACATCTGTACATCAATCATACACCCAACTGCTTTAGAGAAAAGGTGGCATTTCAAGGTAATCCCTTTTGTGCATAATTCCTTTCTTGAGAATGATTACTGAAAGCGTTGGAATAACAAGTGATGTGGTTTTAATCTGGAGTTGCAACTCTTTTCTTCAGTATCAACATTTATACAACGCCGTGTTCAACTTCAGTAAAATACTGTGCGAGTGTGTGATGTATGTGTGTATGGCATCTAAGTGTTGTTTGTCAGCGCATTCTGACTGTTTTGCTTGTTGATGTTTTGAATCTGCATGTTACTTGTCAATGTTTTAATTCATCAATGTACTCTGTGTATGTGTGTGCGTGCGAATGCATGCGTGCGTACATGCACTGTTTACCAATGCTCTACTTTGCTTCTTCAAATAATTATATTTTCTTTCTCAATGTACTACTTTTTCAATGCACTGTGTATGTTTATCAGTGTTCCACCAATTTAGGATACTGTTGTGTTTATCAGTATTATATAGTTTCTTTGTCAATGTATTTTGTATTTTGTTTGCGTGTGTTAATATCCTACTTCATCCATGTAGTTTCTATGTTATGTGTGTGTGTACGTGTGTCTGTGTGTACGTGTGTGTGCGTGTGTATTGTTGGTTTGCAGACATAAAAGTAGGTATGTGACTACATGCGTGTGTCTGAGACAGAGACAGAGAGAGAGAGAGACAGAGACAGAGAGACAGTTCTGTTTTAAAGAGAGTAACAAATGGAAGACAACTCATTCATCACACAATGAAAATAATTATGGAAATCTGCAAAATGATTGAGGTGAAAACTCAATTTCTGACAAATAAAATCAATCAATGATAGCACAGCATGACATTAAAGCAAAAATATCAACGTTTAGAAATAAATTAACACACTATTAAATTTGTTAAACTCTAACAGGTAAACAGCAACAGAATTAATTCATCACAGTCTTTCTGTCATTGCAATTCTTCAAAAAGGCACAAAATTTGTGCTAAGCCTATACCATATTATAATGGGAGCAATAATGATATCGTCACCAAGTCTTTCTCCAAAAAAGAACTGGACAATTTAGGATCAATAATGATGATGTCATTGATTTTTTCTCCAGCACTTTGCATGATAAATCAATAAAAGTTACCATCAATTCTTTCCCAAACAACTTAAATGTTGCATCAATAACGATGTTTTTCATCAATTCCTTCTCCAACAACTCCAACGCTGAATAAAAATGATGCTGTCAACAAAACCTCATCCCCAACAACATTAATGCTGGATAAATACGGAACACACTAAGAAAAAAAAAACCCAACAACAAAAAACCCATAGATAAATGAAATGCTGCTCTCCATTCTCGGTTGCAAGTGTAAAGGAAGCATCCATAAAACTGCTCTACTCCAGTATCATTAAAACAGACTCACCTTAGCCACACATGTGAATCGATGAAAACACTTTATGCACACAGGTGAGTCATCAAAAACATAATCACCTACCTAGTTGAATGCATTAATAACAATGTAAGTTATCACACAGGTGGGTCAATAGAACGCACACACACACACGCAAACACACACACACGCGCACACACACACACACACACATTCATACACACATGTACACATAAGGCTGGGTGTTGTATGTGAGTAATTCTCATGCTCTGCATGCAGATGCGATTGGACTGCACATGGAACACCTGTGACGTCACATCAGATCCACGATGAACACACCACAGAAATACAAACCCATAACAACGAGCGGCTACTTTCTGAAACCAAAGATGCCGTCTTTTAAAGGAAAGGAACCTTTATCCTTGTCAACTAGTTAGCATGCATATACATGAGTGCATAATCATACGTGTGTGCATCTGTTCTTGGTGGAGAGGCATGCAAGACAGGTATACAGGAAAGCAGTACAATATAAATAATGAATACATATTTTAACAAATATGTGCATGCTCATATATGTATGTTATCTGTGTTTCTGTACAAGTCTGTGACAATCTTTGATGTTCATCAGGACCCATGTTAAAGTGGTGGAACAGCCAACGCAATGCGTTGAGTTCAGGCGTACAAAAAAGGCTAGCCCTGAGTACACACCAAGTTACATTACTCCCGAGGAGTACACAAATGGAGCGTGCGTTCATGTCCCAGCTTAGTATTGTATTCAGTAATACAGATGTGCTTTGTAGATCAATCATCTGGATTCCTTTTAAGAAATGAAAAAAAAAAAAAAAAAAAAAAAAAAACCCCCAATAGCAAAGCACAGTTATCAAGTTCATGGCTTAATGACTGGACATTTTATGAATGTGTTTAGCGCCACGCATCAAATACACCTTTGAAAACTCGATTTGAAAATGCCTTTGGAAAGCAGGAAGACAGGAACAAGAAAAACCATCCACACTATTTTCGATGTTCAGCGGATGGTTCAAAGCCAATGACCCAACAAACAGCAAGCACCCTTTCCAGACTGACCCCACCCACACACATCAGCCAGGAATCAGCTGTACAAAACCACCATGTCCGCTGACTAAGAAACAACACCTGCCAGTGCAAACACAGCCTCCACAGTCCACAGCTGTGACTGTCTCCCACGATCTTTCTCCGCCTCTTCCCGCGGAAGCAAACAACAAAATGTCAACATCTGTGTGAGAAAAGGAAATCCCCGTCTAGTTTGGCCATGCAATCGAGCATGTCACAAGAAGGCAGTCAAGCGTGTCGCCAGCATGAATAATGGAGGCAGCTGCTGTAAGTACCCCCTTGTGTTTAATGAAGCACGGCCCAAAGTAATCTGTGTCTTGTGTTGACACAAATCAACCACCCGTGACTGACGTCACCACCCTCTCTCTCTGGCTGGTGACCAGGACAAAAAGCTGTATACAGTCTGCTGCTGCTATGGCAAACCCTAACTGTCAAAAGGGGAAACAACGCAAATTAACTGTGACACTTAGTTTGTGTGAATGATCCAAACATGGTTTAAATATTGTTTCATTTCAGTCATGTCACAATGTTAATTCAAATACAAATGAAATAGGACGAAGAGAAATTCTTACATAAAGCCCTAGCTTAGAAGAATTTGCTAAAAAAAAAAAAAAAAAATCTGTGACGGATGTCTGAACAGTGCTGCATAAAATTACAAGAACAAAGCAAATAACCATCAGATGAAAATGCTAAGTACTTAAATTCATTTAATCCAAGCGCAGTTTGTGTTGATCTAGGTTATTAAGTTCTTTTCCAAGGCCTGTCCCGCAAATTGGATTGATGCAGTCTGGTCTTCCCACATGTTTTCATGTTTATCATTCCTCTACTCATTATCACCTGTAAACTCTGCACACAGTACACTCTTGGTCTGCAGATGTCTTGCAATATATATATGAACTAGTCTACAAGAGGTGGCTCCTTCTTGATTAAACTGAATTTCTCTCAATAACTGACATAAGCATTGGACATTCCTTTTTTGAGCAAGGAAAAGTCAAATGACCTCCCTTTAAAATGGAGAAGAAGTCCTGCTGTGACAGAAATACCTTCTCAGCACAGTTCATCTACCCTGCTGTTGCTCCTGATCCTGAACAGAAGACACAGGCATGATATGATCTTCAGGCTCTTTGGGGAAACAAGAATGACACTTGCACAATACAACTGTTAAAAAAAGGAAAATATTCTGGAAACAATCTGAAATCTCAGTTCTAACATCAACAGATCACCATACAAAGTGATTTGTTTACCTGCTGGAGACATCTTTAATGTTAAGCTTAAGTGACATCTCAATTCTGACATGGTTGGTAAAAAAAACAAGATTCTGGAAAGAATCTGAAATTTTAGCTCTGACATGGATAGACTGCCATACAAAACAAGTTTGTTTACCTTTCGGAGACATCTGTGATATTTACTGTAACTAAAACTCTCAAGATGACGGTGGTGGGGGAATGGCGGGTGGATGTGTGACATGGGCAGAGGCTTACTGCATGCACAGACAACAGGTTTCAGATGCTTGGCTTGGGAAACTGTCCAGACGTCATGTGGACAGACGTGCTGCTGAAAAACAGGGCTGCAACACATAGGGTGTGTGTGGTACACAAGACCGGAGGGCAAACGTACAGTTGAGGTAATGCTGAGAAACATGTGATACAGATCAGTGTATCACCTCTATTCTGAATGCCTCAGGCCATAAAGACCTCAAACTGGCCACATACATCCTGAATGCCTCAGCATGTCTCCTTAATGCTCAACATGTCTCCTGATTATCGCCTGCATTTCTCAACATGTCTCCTGATCATCTCCTAAATGCCTCAACACATCTCCTGATTACCTCCTGAATGCCTCAGCATGTTTCCTGATCATCTCCTGAATGCCTCAACATGCCCTGATTATCTCCTGAATGCTTCAACATTTCCCTCATTATCTCCTGAATGTCTCAACATGTTTCCTGATCATCCCCTGAATGCCTCAACATATCTCCTGATTACCTCCTGAATGCCTCAGCATGTTTCCTGATCATCTCCTGAATGCCTCAACATGTCTCCTGATTATCTCCTGAATGCTCAATATGCTTCCTGATCATCTCCTGAATGCTTCAACACATCTCCTGAATGTCTCAACATGTCTCCTGATTACCTCCTGAATGCCTCAACATGTCTCCTGATTATCTCCTGAATGCCTCAATATGCTTCCTGATCATCTCCTGAATGCTTCAACACATTTCCTGAATGTCTCAACATGTCTCCTGATTATCTCCTGAATGCCTAACATGTCTCCTGATCATCTCCTGAACGTCTCAACATGTTTCCTGATCATCTCCTGAATGCCTCAACATGTCTCCTGATCATCTCCTGAATGTCTCAACATGTCTTCTATTCATCTCCTGAATGCTTCAAAGTGTCTCCTGATCATCTCCTGAATGCCTCAACATGTCTTCTGATTATCTATTGAATGCTCAATGTCTCCTAAATGTCTCTTTATGTTTCACAAACACCTCACAAGATCAATCTGTTGTGTCAGTAAAGTTACACAGTACAACACAGTACAGTACAGTACAGCCATACATTTAACCACCAAACACACACAACTGTTTGTGCCGTTTCCCTCTTCAAAGCGCACAAAGGACTCTCCTCTACTCAGACTTACCCTGCAGATCTTCCACTTTCAATACAACTTATTCCCTTATTCATAGTTGTCCTGTCAGCCTTATTAGCTCTTTTACAATAACAGCGACTGGAACGATGTACGTGACACATGCTGATAACTGTCCGTTGCTTCAATCCCATGAATCAGTCCTAAACGGAAGATGTCGTCGCTGCTCTGTGGCCACGCGCGTGAATCACACTCCATCAGGCGTAAAAAAGGGGAGGTAAAGACAAAGCTCCAGGCTGACTTGCAGGTGACGACTGTGCGGTTGACAGGGCTGATGATCTCACTCCTCCGCTGTGGGCGGTACGGTGCAGGCGCACTCTGGCCACGGTCCAGAGGAGGTCCCCTCTGAAACAGTTCATGGCAGACTTCAGCCACACCACCTGAGAATGTTGCCACACTGCTTTAGTGGTCAGCAAGAAAGATACTGTCCATCGGAGAAGCTCTCATGATCAAGATGAAAGATGTGAATAAAAAAGGGGTTCACAGACAATGAAGCAAGCACCATTATGATGGAAACTTCATGAACTTTGTAGGTTGACCTCTCTCTTTACCATGACTCTGAAATCTGATGGATTGACATACATCCTGTTTTACTAAACTCTTATATGCAAACACACACATAGTCGCACACACACATATGTACATATATATATTGTTTGTGTGTATGTGTGTGTGTGTGTGTGTGTGTGTGTGTGTGTGTGTGTGTGTGTGTGAAAGGATGTGTGAATGTGTATGCGTCTGTGCGGAGTCTTTGTTATCTCTTTTTTGTTTGTTTTCAATTTTCCTCATCTACATGTCTAATTCTTCGGCAGAGGCTTATGTACTTGTTTACATGATCACTGTATTGCCTCAAAGGCTGGCTTTGTTATGTTTCCATGTTTGTGTAATAAAAATGCAATTCAAAACAAAATCATGCCACATCTTCACCTGACAGACATTTTCCCTAGCACAGAACATGACAGCCGTGCTGATCAGGAAAATCTAGTTGAGGGCTCTTTGTTTCCAGGGGGACAAAATCAATCAAACTCCAACAACAGCATCAAAACGAGGGTCTACATCCCAAACAGCTGAACACCGAGATGATTTCCCCTAGATCATACCAAGGAAAGGCCAAGAAGTTTTTCATGTCCGCTAACGCAAACACGGCGGACACAGCAGCAGGGCACATCTGTTTGGCTGCCTGTTTATGGCGATGAGGCTGCAGGGGAAGGACAACCTGCTGGCCTCTCTTGGTGGACATGGTAACTGAAGGCTACACATGAGGTAAGGTAATGTTGCTATAGCCCAACCGACCGCAAACGGCCATACCAGGGTTGTCGCCATGTTAAAATCAACTCACAAGTCATAAAAAACCCTGACCCTTTCACACATCTCTTTAAAATACATCTTCTATAAACGCACCAGAAACTTCGTTAAAAATCTTTCTTCCATAAAATCTTAAATCAAATGAAAAATGTTAATCTCTTTCAGAAACTCAAAGATCACGTCAGGTGGGACATCTCTGAACAGGGTTTTCATGGACTCTGCTGTAAAAAGTGTTTATGTCTCACATCGTGCAAGTCCCAACAATCTGAAAGAATATGTTTCACTGTGAGTGGAACATGACAGGGATACACCACGGAGCTTCTTCACCTTTTAAAAGATAAGAATGGGTATAAAACAAGCGGCCTGTGTGCAAACGGCGCAAGACTGTTTCTACTTTATGGCCGCCTCTGGATCATGGTAAAAACTCTTTTCAGGTTTGGATGGATTTTAAATAGTTTGTTATCCGTCTGCAAGGTCCATTCCTCTTGCCAGAGGTCTTTGACATAGGCCTGTGTTTTGGTTTCAGATCAGTGTGAGGAATAGACAACCTGCTCAACTTTTCCCTTGTGGCACTCTTGGCAAGCTGGCCAACCACCTCATTGCCTCAAAAGCCCACATGCCTCGGAACCCAAGCAAACACTATGGTGTGGCCATTTGATTTTAGGGAGGTGTACAGTTCAACAACTTTCAGCAGCTAAGGGTGGTTACACATGACAGCTGTTTCAAAGTTCTCATTCAGGAGAGAGGCAAAGGCAGTGCAGGCACCTTACACTTACACTCTCTTTGCCAAGGTTCTGGCTATGACTATGTACCTGCGATGACTAACAACAGAAAGGAATTTGACTGAACGAAGCTCTCTGTGAAGATGATGTATCATAAATGGTGACTTTGGTAACATATGTCACATTGCTTGTTATTTATTGGCACTGCTACACTCTGATTACAGCCAGGAATGCACCATGCTACAAGAGTGAATTTAGTGTACAGTGTTCTCATTAACTTAAAATAAAAACAGCTGTTGATATAGTGTGCAAAAAAAAATGTCAAGCAACTGTCAAGTTATACTAGTGACACCAACATCATCTCAAGCAAAATGACAAAAAATATAATCCAAATATGTCCTTTTAATTTTAGGACAAAAAGATAACACATACTTACAGCAATCCTTGTTCACATCATCTCCCCACGCCCTCCCCCGCCTGCATTTTCACACATACACACACAGAGCAAAAGGAGTAAAATAAAAGTATACACACACACACACAGAGCAAATGAAAGCATAAAACAACTGACCACTCTCCATAAGAGTCCAGTGTACGGGCATCAAACAGCATCTGTTCTATAGCAGTTGTTCCTCGCAGTGACCGATAGTTCACAGGGAATCGACCGTCCTGCACACATCCAGAGCAAAATAGATATATTGGTTGTGCAGCAAAGGGTATTAAATATTTTTCTTGAAATACAATGATACAATACTAAATGTAATAAATTCAATTAAATACCTACTACTTCCCCTGAAAAACAACAACAAAGGTGAATGCCATAAAATACAAGAAAACCAATCAATTTCCCTGAAAAAAAAACCCAACAACACAATGATAAATATAAATAAATAAAAAAAAAACAATGATAAATATAGTAAATCATTACAGACACCAACTTCTGCCCCTGTAAAAAACAACAACATAAATAACAAGAATGATAAATCAATAAGGTTATCAACCCTTCCCTTGAAAAACAACACAACAATATCATGACAAACAAAGTAAATTCAACAAGACACCACCTGTTGCCATGAAAAGAACACAATGACAAACATCTTTAATCTGGAAACATACCATCTACATGTCCTGAAAAAATACTACTTTCACAATCATAATAAATCCACAGTTCATGCGATAAAGGATACCAACTCTTGTCCCAAAAACAAATCAAAGGCAATAACAATGACAATATTTTAAAGAGACAGGAATGACTCAAGGCAATCATGAATGATGTCCTGGGATAGAGAGGCATGTCCACTATAGGCACCATCAAAGTAAATCTTAAGAGACACACACACAAAGGTGAGTCAAGAGTGATGTCCTCACAGAGACACACACACTAAAGGCAATCAAGAATGATGTCTTAATAGACACATACACACTAAAGGCAGTCAAGAGTGATGTCTTCTTAATAGACACACACACACTAAAGACAATCAAGAGTGATGTCTTAATAGACACACACACAGACACACTAAAGGCAATCAAGAGTGATGTCTTAATAGACTATACACAGACTTAAGGCAATCCTGAACGATCTCTTAATAGAGACATACACGCTAAAGGCAATCAAGAGTGATGTCTTAATAGAGACAGACCTTTTCAAGGCAGTCATTAACAATGCTAAACAGACAGACATCATCACTAAGAAGAATCCCACCAGCAATTATGTCCTACCTTGTCCATCTTCCTCTCGATCAGCTCTGGGTGTCTCTCCTGCAGAATCCTGATGAAAGGCAATTCATCCTGGTCAGGAGGCAGGGCATAGGCGTAGTTTACAGGGGGGCACCTCCTGACTGTGACACACAGCGGTGTTTAAAGGGATTCACAGCACTTTCAGCTCTGAATTGGCCCTAAGAACTGTCCCTAAAGTATGCCACTTCTAGTTCTAAAATCACACCCTCAATCAACCTCCAACTGACAAACCACTTCTGATACCGAAATCACACTATGAAGTAATGAACAGATCATAGAGTGGAAGACCAGCCACCGTAGTGGTGAAGTGGTTTGCATCATGAACTCCTGGCTGGGAGACTGAGGGTTCAATTCCTTAATTTGTGGTCACACACATTCACAGCAAATAAACAATAATTTAGCCACATTACCCATTTTCTCACATATGACATACATTCATATAGAGGAATGGGATTTCAATTAAACATCTTCTCGGTTCATGAAATCAATGGACAGGGGAATAAAACTTTGTTTAAATCTGACACTTCTGCATTTAACCGATCGATATCTTCGTCCTGACTGAAGAAGGTCATACTGATTTGCAAGAACGTGGGTCTGGTCACACGTAATCTTCTTCGCTTTACAAACAAAACACGGCACCTGTATAGCTCACTCAGACTTTTTTTGTCTCTCACAACGATTTTTCCTCCCACGTTCACCACTTTCTCAAGCACATTTCTGCTCTTCACAGTCAACCCACCATACCAACACATAAATGAGAAAGTTTAGAACAGATTCCAAGAAGCATGAATAAAATGTCCGAAGAATGTCAGTATTCACATGAAATGATCGCAGCTTGCGAAGACAATATAATCTGGTTTGACATTTTTTGTGGACATACTCAACATGGGATTTAAAATTCAGCTTATTATCTATAAAAGTTCCTAAATATTTGTATGATTCAACACGTTCTACTTCAGCACCTTTGATAAAAAGTGGTGGTACAGCTTTTGGATTCTTTCTAAAATCAATCAACATTCTTTCGTTTTTGTTACATTCAGATCAAGATAGTTATGATCGCACCAGTCAACAAATCTTTGAACCTCCTTGAAGTAAACAGAATCAGAGTTGGAAAGATCAGACTGTGTCCTCTGTGTAAGAAAATCAATTATCCAAAGAATGAGCTTGTTACCCACATTTATGTTAATGAGTTTCTTTGCCATCAGATGTGGTTGTATGGTGTTGAATGCTGATGAGAAATCAATAAAGAGAATGCGTACAAAGGAGGCAGAAATCACACTATGAAAAATCATGATGAAGTGTGAGTGTGGCATCATCTGTTGATCTGTTCTGTTGGTATGCGAACTGAAACGGGTCTGGGTACTGTGTAGTATCTTTTAAAACATAACCGAGGACAATTCTTTCAAGACATTTCATTGCAACAGATATGAGGGCAACTGGTCGGTAATCATTTAAACAGCTGAGTTTGCTACAGGCTCAGTTGAGAAGACTGGGATGACCAGTCAAGTTTCATCCACTTAATGGATGCATCTCTGAGAGTGTTGCTCAAATTTTCTAAACAAACACTGCAGGTATCTGTAGATTTCAGGCCTGGTTGATGCTGGGATATATTATGAAAGTAAGTGTTGAGTGCAGCCCTGTCACAGAATCTCAGGCTGGAATGGAAAATCTGTAGCATCATCTTCATCATCCTCATTCTCATTGATCAGCATACATTTTTTTTTTTTCAAGTCTCAAATTTTGTGTAGATTTTACAGCAAAGAACTCAACTTCTAGTTCTGATATCACACTCATCACACTGAAAACAGACCTATCTGCGAAATCACACCAAAAATGGACCTTACAACAGACCTTACTTCTAGTTCTGAAATCACACAATCAATAGACCTCAGAGTGGAGAGCTCCTACAGTGATGTGGACTACTGGCTAATTGCAAGCAGTGACCACAGCTGAAGCAGCCAAGACTGAAGCAGCAGCAGCAGCCTGCAAGATGCTGGGATCAGCATTCGCACAGCGTGGGTCAACTTGGATATGTGTGGTGTGTGTATGTGTCTGCACCGTGTAATACAATTTACAGGGCTTATGCTCAAAGAGTACAAAAGTTAAGAGCTTTTTAAAAGCTCTGAAGAGCTACTTTGACTAAACTTCCAAACTCGTGTTACCTAACATTGATAATACGTCACGTTAAAAACAAACAAAAAACTCGTGTTGAAGAACGCTGATAATTATGTCACTCTTAAAACAAACACTTGTGTAAAACCTTTTTCTTATTTCAGAGAACAGGCTGTCCATTTCAGTCATTAAAAACTGAACTCACTCGTTATGATGCTACTTTGTAAGGTCCACCTTCCCATGTATCTACAAATCACTTAAAATGTTCCTGTAGGAGGTTTCTAAATTCATGCTGGAATCTGAATGCACTTATACAAACAGTATCAGTTCACTCTCTCTCTCTTTCTTCTTTTTTTTTTCCCTTTTTTTTGGGGGGGGGGGGGGGGGGGGGGGGCAATATCAAATTTACTTACATTTACAAAGCCAGTTCAGTTCTACAGACTTTCAAGGCTTTAAAAAGGACCCCAGTTTTTCCAAACATTTACACCCTGTAAGGATCATATGAACCTTGGTATAGCACTTCAAAGTTCAAAGTTCAAACCATCTGATGTCAAGGCTGCCCATTTTGCCAGCAGTGTACTCACATTGTCAGGGATGGACTTTAGCACAGGTCTGGAGGTACACAGAAACTTGGCCACCTCGGGTTGGTTGAACACGATGGCACGTATTAGTGCCGTGTAGCCGTTCTGGAGATCAGAAGAAGTGGGTCATTGCATCATCAAAACCAAACAATCAGCTGAAAAAACAATTCATTGCGTATACATGTGGCACACAGCAAAGACTGCCCATAGTCACACTGCAAACACAGTAGATAGTAGGCAGTCAGTTAACAATTAACCCTGACAAGACTGAAGTCGTCATTTTAAAAAAGTAAAAGGTTTTGCTGAAAAATATGAAAAATGGAATGCGAATCATAGTAGACGTTAACCCTTTCACCGCCAGACATTCTATTTTGCATAAATCTCCATCGCCAGCCATTTTTCCAAAAAAAAAGCTCTTATTGTATACCAGCATATGTGAAACGCGGATAACTCTGGAACTAAACTACCAATTCTCTTTTAGTGATTTCAAGTGCAAAAAAAAAATGCAAAATAAAAAAAAGAATGTTATGTTTCTTCTAAGCGTAAAAAATAAAGAAAGAATGCCAACAAACTCTCAACAATGGAGGAAAAATACTCCACTCACAACTGAAGACCAGAAAGTATGGTATTTCCAACAGAAAAGTGCATGAAACAGCCACAAATACAACTACTCCAATAGCAGGGAAACACACACACACACACACACACACACACACACACACACACACATCTTATGCCTAACTGGTACACATGTAAGAAAGAAAAAGGGAACACACACACACACACACACACACACAACACACACACACACACACACACACACACACACACACACACACACACGTCCCTTTCACTCTCAACAGTAATATATATATATATTTTTTTTATGAACACAAAGTCATTCATGTGCCTGTTGGTCTCTGAACCCTTGTCATTCAGTTGATCTATATAATCAGCTGTACACCCACTCGAAAGACGTCTGTGATACTCGCCTCTCACGTGTCAGTTGGCCACGCCCCCTTCAACCTCGACCAGCGAGAGTGGGCCCACAGCGTGTGTGTGAAGTTCGTTGCCTAAAGTCTTAGTTGGTTCCCTCACATAGAGTTAGTGAACAGTCAGTCAGTGCTGGCTGGCTCAACGCAAAAAACACTGGGGCACACACGCGGGTAGGGTAGTAAGTGGGCGTCTTATCAGCCTCTCATAACAAGTTGGCAACGGTCCAACGCTTCACGTTGGAATAATTCGGTCAAGCCCTCACTATCGTTCTTTACTCGTGGCTGTCTGGGTCTTCTTCATCTGTATTAGGAACAACCAACTGTCTATTCAATATTCCCAGCACTTGATCCGTGGTAAATGTACGGCAAGGTCGAGTACGTAAAGTGCTTGGTGGTGCGTCATAGTGAATGGAAAAACAATCGGAATAAAGTCAATAAAACACTGAACTGAATAGTGTTCTGACAAAGCAAATGGCTGTGAGCATGGGCCAGACCATCCCCCAACTATGACGTTTATTGCTGGCTTTTTATCTCATGAACTAGGATCGTGAGAGTATCGGGAGTTAGGTCACCCTACTTTGTCGCCAAAAGGCGCCCTTGGCGATCTGCCAAGTCGATGTCATATTATGAACATTGTTGAACTTTTTCTTTTCTTGCAGAGCTTATTTTGGGTTTGGTTTCTCATTGTAAATTTACACTGTGGGTAAACAGGCGCCTGACAACTTTTCTCATTCTTTTGTCTGAGTGTCCAGACACTCATCCTGGGTTCATACGGGAAATGCAATTCAAAATTCCAGACTTTTCCAGACTTTTATCGGGCCAAGACCTGCATTTTCAAGACCACTTTCAAGACTTTGTTCTTTATGTAATGTCTTAAAGTGATGTTATAAAGCCGAAGTGCACTGAAGGAACACTTTCCCATATTGAAGCACATACAAGCAGCAACAGCAGTAATGGCCAGAAGATCCGAATGTTGATAAGACCTTGATGTAGGCGAAATAACTCCGAAGTAATTTGATGGCAAAAGTGAAAGTAGACAATCACGAAACACCCAAGTTTGAGGGCATGGAATAATTTTTTTTCAAAAATTATAAACGTTAAATGATGCTGAAAATTAAAGCTGCCACACACATATATCAAGCAGTTGTGCTTGATTCTTTCAATCTGCAGGCTATTCGAGGCCATAGTGTGATTTTCCAGACTTTTCCAGACCTGTATGAACCCTGTCATCTAAGCATATTCTGGTCTTTATATCAGGACTGCACCAACCTTCAAAGTTCATGGACAGTGCTCTAACTTGTCTGACAGTATGGTTGTTCTTTTTTTTTTTTTTTATCTTTTTTTCCCCTACTGCAACCAGACGATGAAAATTAGAGCTACAAAATTTGAATTCTATCCTCAACAAACCTGGCTGATCATTTTGTCGTGTGAGCTGGAACATTTTGGCTTCATTGTTCAGCTGTGCATTATGGCCTGTAAAATGGCTTAAATGATCATGTATTTATGTATACACACACAGACACACATCTGAAAACAACAGCTTGCTCTGACAGCATCTTCCTACTGTCTCCATTAAGTGTCTCTGACAATGCAGAATGGCTGCCTGTCCTGTCTAGGCAGGTGAACATGGTGATAGCAGCGGAAAGCTGTTGACTGAACGCAGTCCATAGTGTTGCCAGGAGATGGTCGAACAGAGTTGTGTTGATTGGTGAAGAAAGAGAGCGTGAAGCAATTCCCTCCCTTTTGGTGGCCCCACAGGGTTCATACAGACTTGGAGAAACAAAACTCCCGACCTTTTCCCAACCCCAGCACTGGTTTTCCCAACCATGTTACACTACAGGAGTTATGAAGAACAGAAAGCTAGAATGCACGCAAATGTCGATCAATGGTAATCTTCTTTGCAAGAACAGTAACTCTTGACAACAAATGGTTACACTCAATAAACACAGCAAACTGTCAGTCGTGATGTCAGCGATTTTCGGACCATCAGAATTTATTTGTTTG
Organism: Conus betulinus; assembly: GCA_016801955.1. Lineage (NCBI taxonomy): Eukaryota > Metazoa > Mollusca > Gastropoda > Neogastropoda > Conidae > Conus > Conus betulinus. Next base: position 104,221 of record JADBJO010005005.1, on the reverse strand, counting down.
TGCCTTTGTTGCTTGGTTTATAATCTCTTTGGTTTTGAAGATGCTTGATTGAGTTTTTGACGATGCTTGTTCAATTTTCCCAGACCTCCTAACCTACAGACACCAAATGCCATTTTTCCCCAAACTTTCCAACTGCGAAAAGGATGATCCGTTTTTCCCAAACCTTCCCAACTATTCCCAACCTGTGGGAACCCTACCCCATCACAACTTAGGATCCGCTATTCTAATCTCCAAGCTGTGCATGACGGAGCAGGTCATTTGATAACCATGTACACACGCGCACACACACACACACACTCACACACACACACTCACACACACACACATACACACACACACACACACACAGGTGTAACCAAAGCAACAGGCTAACTGAACACTGACCTTGTCCTGGAAGTCAGCCACACTGATGCATTCAACTTGCTCCAAGTCGCCGCGTGCTGCCGCCTCGAACAGTGTGATGGCTCGGTTCTGGTTGTCATAGTAATCAGACCATGTCAAAGATAACCACTGAACAGACATGAAATTGTCCTGTTAACGAACTGTCACACTAATCATGCCATGTCAATGATGAATCACAGAGCAGACATTAAAGTACCCTGTAAACTGTCACAAGCCACATCAAAGATTACTCACTAAAAGGACATGACGTTATCCTGTAAACTGTCACAAACACATCAAAGATTAATCATTAAAAAGACATGACATCATCCTGTAAACTGTCACGCTAGTCAATACACATTGAAAAGATTAACTTTTTCCTCCCCAACAAACCAATTCACAGTGACTGAATGCTGGCTCACCTCAATGGTCTTGTATTGATTCGGACTCACCTCAATGGTCTTGCATTGAATTTGGACTCACCTGACTCAGCTCAGTGGTCTTGTATTGAATTCGGACTCACCTCAATGGTCTTGTATTGAATTCGGACTCACCTAACTCACCTAAGAAGCCTTGTATTGAATTCTGACTCACCTCATAGTCTTGTATTGAATTCGGACTCACCTGACTCACCTTGATGGTCATGTATTGAACGCTGACTCACCTCAATGGTCTTGTATTGAATGCCGACACACCTCAATGGTCTTGTATTGAATGCTGACTCACCTCAATGGTCTTGTATTGCATTCCAACTTGCCTCAATGGTCTTGTATTGAATGCTGACTCACCACAATGGTCTTGTATTGAATGCTGGACTCACCTCAATGGTCTTGTATTGAATGCTGACTTGCCTCAATGGTCTTGTATTGCATTCCAACTTGCCTCAATGGTCTTGTATTGAATGCTGACTCACCTCAATGGTCTTGTATTGAATGCTAGACTCACCACAATGGTCTTGTATTGAATGCCGACTCACTCAATGGTCTTGTATTGAATGCCGACTCACTTCAATGGTCTTGTATTGAATGCTGACTCACCTCAATGGTCTTGTATATGAATGCTGACTCACATAAATGGTCTTGTAATGGGTGCCGACACACCTCAATGGTCTTGTAGTGGGTGCCGACTCACCTCAATGGTCTTGTAGTGGGTGCTGACTCACCTCAATGGTCTTGTAGTGGGTGCTGACTCACCTCAATGGTGTAGTAGGTGCTGACACACCTCAATGATCTTGTAGTGGGTGCTGACTCACCTCAATGGTCTTGTAGTGGGTGCTGACTCACCTCAATGGTCTTGTAGTGGGTGCTGACTCACCTCAATGGTTTTGTAGTGGGTGCTGACTCACCTCAATGGTCTTGTAGTGGGTGTTGACTCACCTCAATGGTCTTGTAGTGGGTGCTGACTCACCTCAATGGTCTTGTAGTGGGTGCTGACTCACCTCAATGGTGTAGTAGGTGCTGACACACCTCAATGGTCTTGTAGTGGGTGCTGACTCACCTCAATGGTCTTGTAGTGGGTGCTGACTCACCTCAATGGTTTTGTAGTGGGTGCTGACTCACCTCAATGGTCTTGTAGTGGGTGCTGACTCACCTCAATGGTCTTGTAATGGGTGCTGACTCACCTCAATGGTCTTGTAGTGGGTGATGCTCTTCCTGTCCTCCTCGTCCCTTCTTCCTGCACCAGCTCCTCAAAGGTCTTGCCGCTGTGCTGTTCACATCACAGACAGCCAGTCATCCATCAAACCACAGTCAGTGTCTGATCGCATCACAATCACTCACGCTGCCGTCAATCAGTCATTAAGCATGCTAGTCAATCATTCCTTGATAACATTTCCGTCAATAAATCATCAATTACACTGCAATCAACATGTCTGTATTCACTGATGACATCACAATCAGCTTTCATTGCTGACACTGCCATCAATCAGTCCTGATCACAAACACGTTTTTGGTGTGCCATATTATTGAAGAAGAATGGAGTACCGCGGTGACTTGTAGAGTTTGTGTGTCCTTGATTATAGAGTTATATATCACATCTTATATCTGGAGTTTGAGCCCTTGGTTATAGAGAGTAATACACCACATCTTATTTGCACTCATTTGACTGTGGAGTGCAAACTTGATTTTTCAATTTTTCAGTTTTGCTTAAAGTTTCGTTACATCTCTGTTTTAAACAAGTAGTTAAAAATGGCATCCAAAATCTAAAACATAACAACAATGGCATCCAAAATGTAACAGATTATGAGGCATACAGAAACAAATCAGTTAAGTGATGGTCATGGGGATAGTCACCTTCTGAGTACAGTGGAAAAGGTGTGATCTGAGCTGATGCCATGACAACTCAGTCAGTACAAATAGTGGATTGCCAAAGGCAGTATCTTTGTGCTCCGTCATTTGCATCTGATCAAGGCAATCTCACTTTCACTGGTCAGGCAAACAAAGGGGAAAAAAAAAAAACACAGTCTGAGGGCCATAATCCCCTTGTTTCCGTCCGGTGGCCATTTTGAATTTGAGATGAACAGGAGAAGCGCAGCTAAGTGGCTGTTCTTCTTGTCACTGTCCTAAATATTGTGTGTTTTTTTGCCTGAAGAAGACTCAAGAGGTTAAAATGCATTGTGTCTAGTCTTGTCCTCCTGTTTGTCTGTGTCCTTGGCGGTAACTAACCCCTCTCTTTTCAAATTTTACAAAAAAAAATGGTAAAACATTGCTGAAGGAGGGACAGTTCCCAAGCCTTTGAATGTTCTTTGTAAGCATGATTTAAAAGAAAAAAAAAAAAAAGCAAACGATCCACCACCACCACCACCACAAATCCCACAAAACCCCTGAGTGGTGACTGACCTCATCGGTGAACTGCAGGTTTTCATAACCGTAGAAATGCACGGGCAAGCTGATGAGGAAAAACTTCTTCTCTCTGCTGCAGCACCATCTGCAATGCCAACAGGAAGTGTGTGCACTAAACCTAATGCAAACAGATCTGTACCCCACATATAATGTGAACAGAATGCTTATGCACTCTAGGTCGATTTACGTCACAAGTCATCTAAAAAGAAGACTTGTATATTTCACAATGTACATTGAATATTTTGTACAATGTTATTATCCAACATGCATGCATGCACAGACACACACACATACACATGCACACACCCTCACATAGTGACAAACATACAACCTGACTGACGGAAACCTGGCAGATGAACTATAGGTTGTACAAACACTTAACAACACAATAATAAAATGTCGACAATTTTTTGTGTGTAGAAATTAAAAAAAAACAAACATAAAATTTGTACAGAAAGCAATTTTCAACAAATTAAAAATCTGATATAACAATAAACCAGGAGAACTCACTCAATGTTCTACCCCTTGCTCTAGCAACTAGCATCTTCCTGTACCCCACCCCTTCCCCCACTCTCACCCACTACATCTCAGTCTCCCCCCCCCCCCCATCTCTCTCTGTCCAAAGTCTTATTTCTCACTCTTGCTGTCACCTCTTTACATCACACACACACACACATATCACACCAGCAACATCATATACACACATCACACACACACACATTGCATACACGCACACACACATCACACAAACAACATCATACAAACATCACACACACAAACACATATACATGAGACACAGACCCACACATCCAGTAAAGGCACAGAGCATGCTACAGAGGTTTTCAACATCTGACCATCGAATTGGGTTCCCTCTTCCCCACCTAATACTTTTCCTATCTATTCTGTTTTCTACTCATCACGCTGTAAACCTGAGGATTGTGAACACAGCTATATACACAGTGTGTGTGTATGTGCGTGTGCATGTGCATGTGTGTGTGTGTGTGTGTGTGTGTGTGTGAATGAGTGTGCGTGTGTGTGAACGAGTGTGTGACAAGTGTGTGTGTGTGTGTGTGTGTGTGTGTGTGTGTGTGTGTGTGTGTGTGTGTGTGTGTGCTTGTGCGTGTGTGTGTGTATGTGACAATATATGGATGTGTTCATATACCCCATGTGTACAAGTTTTCATGTTCCCCTGTGTAGGAAGAGTTCATATAAGCCCCATGTGTGGAAGTGTTTATGTGCCCCATGTGTGGAAGTGTTCACGTGCCCCATGTGTGGAAGTGTTCATGTGCCCCATATGTGGAAGTGTTCATGTGCCCAATGTGTGGAAGTGTTCATGTGCCCCATGTGTGGAAGTGTTCATGTACCCCATGTGTGGAAGTGTTCATGTGCCCCATGTGTGGAAGTGTTCATGTGCCCCCATGTGCGGAAGTGTTCATGTGCCCCATGTGTGGAAAAGTTCATGTGCCCCATGCGTGAAAGTGATCATGTGCCCCATGTGAGGAAGTGATCATGTGCCCCATGTGTGGAAGTGATCATGTGCCCCATGTGTGGAAGTGTTCATGTGCCCCATGTGTGGAAGTGTTCATGTGCCCCAGGCGTGGAAGTGTTCATGTGCCCCATGTGTGGAAGTGTTCATGTGCCCCATGTGTGGAAGTGTTCATGTGCCCCAGGTGTAGAAGTGTTCATGTGCCCCATGTGTGGAAGTGTTCATGTGCCCCATGTGTGGAAGTGTTCATGTGCCCTATGTGTGGAAGTGTTCATGTGCCCCAGGTGTGGAAGTGTTCATGTGCCCCATGTGTGGAAGTGTTCATGTTCCCCAGGCGTGGAAGTGTTCATGTGCCCCATGTGTGGAAGTGTTCATGTGCCCCAGGTGTGGAAGTGTTCATGTGCCCATGCACAGACGTGTTCATGCACCCCACATAAAATTCCTTCAACTTTCAAACTTCTCGCAGGACAGCAGTCTAACCACAGCTAACAGAGATGGACATACGAAACACATCAATCTTACCTTGTCTATCAAAGAGACGATATCATGTCGACCCAAAGACTTGGCCAGTTCATGAGCGTTCATAGAATCCTGTGAACAAATCATAAGTACTCTGTTGAATCAGGTTACTCTGTGATTCCTGTCAACAGATCATGAGTACACTGTTGAATCAGATTACTCTGTGAATCCTGTGAAAACCATCAACATGCTCAAATTGATCAGCTGGTGAAGTTTGTCACAACCAACAATACACTGTTGTAACAGAGCAGTCAGTAAATTCTGTCAAAGTCAACAATACAATACTTAAGTAGAATAGTCAGCAAAATCTGTCAAAAACCATTAGTACACTGTTAAAGCCAAGATATTTCAGGGAATACAATTAAAAAAAAAAAACCCTGTCAAAATACCGTTGAAGAAAACAAACAATAACAACAAATTATGAAGAAACTGAGTCTGATTGCATCACAAACTAAATCATTTTCTAAGGGATGCCTCCTTGTGTGTTCTATGTGCTGTGTCTATTCTCGCGATTTGGTGTTGCAAGTAACCTTCGCTTGGAACTAGGGGCATCTATTCATTTCATCATTGGAACAAGAGTTACCCTACTTGTTCGTTAATTACTCTTCAATGTTTCCTGCCTGATTTAAGAGTTCCTTTTAAATCATTTTCAGTTTGATCTGATCCCTTTGCTGTCCAAGTCTTAACTTTCACCTCATTTTGTAAATCCAAGTTCCAAACTTCTTCTGCGTATGCAGGCTGATACTCTGGCGGACACTCCCTATATGGACAGGCAGGTATTATCCCCATCTACCCAACAAAGGGAGTGGAGTTTTGTGTGTATGACTGTTTTCCCTCCTGCCATTAAGGCAGCCATACTCCATCTTCAGGGAAGGTGCATACTATGTGTAACATGTCATCCATACCAATAGCCAAACTGACCTTCTCTTCCGAAACTTGGTGATGGGATTTTACGTGTGTGCAAGATATTATGCGTGCGTTCACACATGGAACCTTGGTTTATAGTCTCATTCGGACTGTATGGGAAAATGGAGTCAGAACTAATGTTAACTCCGAGGGAAAAATCCCCCTGTACCGAAACGACCCGTCGGAGATTCGAACCCACAACCCTTGGATTACGAGTCTGGCGCTCTACCAACTGAGCTATTCTGGCCCCCCAAATTCCGAAGTAATTTTTGGTGGATCGCTAACATTTCTCTAAGATCAAATTATTTCTGTTTCCCTGCCAATCCTTACAGTCGGTCTGTCAGCTGAACAGACCAGAAGACGAAATCGTCAGAAGCAGAACACTGGTTGGACCTTGATACTTGCAATATGGTTTTGCAAATACCCTCCCCCCCCTCCTTCTTCCCTCCACATTGGTAGTACATAACCCCTTTTTCCCCCTCACAAATGTTAACTTGGGAGTATGGCATCCATGCAAGTTCGATCATGTGAAATTCTGGTGGTGAGGCCGTGACCCTTTTGTGTCATCGTCACCTTTGTGTAGTGATTTTCCAGTTTATGACTTTGTGTTCTGACTTTTGCTTTTTTACTTTTCCGCTGTGATTTTTTGTGTTGTTACTTTTGTAACTTTTGAGCAGTGACCTTTGAGATGTGTTTTTTTTTATGTTGTGACTTTTCTGTTATAAATGTTTTGTCGTTACCCTTACATAGTGACTTCTGTTTTGACTTTTGTATCCTTTGTGCAGTTACTTTTGTGTAGTATGTATAGTAGTTTATATGGACCAGTCAGCGTTTCCTCAGGCAAACTGAAAATGATTTGAAACTCAAACACGGATTGTGCCTGGCCTCCCCCACATCATTACTGACAGAAATGTTAGAAATGGTGGCAGCCATAACAAACCGTACAGCAGACAACAACAGTGTGCTGAAAATAAGCCCTGCGAGAATGAACAACAGCATATTGAAAACCGACATACCTGTGAAAATGACTGACAATACTGAAGTAATGATAGTCAGGTACACTTGACAAAATGACTGACAACAATGTACTGAAAATAGCTGGACAAACCTGGCAGACTTTCCTACCCAAAAATTGTCCACGGAGTACTTTCTCACATAAACAGGCGCATTTTGGAAAAAAAATTGGTGTATTTAATTTTTGTTTTGAAGCAGTTTCAATGAAAACTAAAATCTAGTATGTCATCAGTTTACTCACATTTTGCGTTTTGTCAAACTAATACGGTGAGCCGAGCTGACCAAAAAAGGTGCCAAGTACAACGGTAGAACGGAGACACATGCGCAGTCCCTATAAACAACATCCGATAATAAGAGTCCACAGATTCAGAATTAAAAAATGTTTCGATGTCATGTAAAAAATGAGACTTTGCTAGAATTTTTCATTAGAGGTGTATTGTTGTATCCTGTGTAAAATGGCGTACAAAATATGCCAAAAGCTTACAGGTAAGGCAGGTGTACAGTGAGAACACTTGAAAACAATACATTGAAAACAGTCAGGTGTCTGTGAGAATGACTGACAGTAGTGTACAGAAAACAGCCTGATAATCAGTTTAGAATGGCTGACAATGGGTATTAAACTTGGCAAGGTTCAGGCAGGTGATGAGTAGTTCTAACCATCAAACCCTTGGCTTATCACATCTATCTGGAAGGGAAAGAAAAAGGAACATGGTTAGCCCAGCCCGAAGAAAAGGTCTGAAGACTGAGGTTCTCTTGTGACATGTTCAGTGACTCATCAACCCAATACTCAAGCCAATGGATGTCCTTACTTGCTGTTCCTGACAGGTTGATTATCACTGTGTTTTGTCTGATCAATTGGTGCCTTAGTTTAGATCGATATTTACAATGAATCCTAGCAAGTGAAGGGAAAAGATATTGATGATACTCTTCAGCCATGAAAGTGCAAATTACATAGATCTTAATGGATCGGAAGGATTAAAGCAAGACTTCAAACACTTTCAAATGAGGATTGCAGTCTTGGCTGTGCTTTAAACTGCAGTGGATGAATCAATGATACTGCATGAGGAATTATGTCAAACTGATATAGTGGAAACAACAGAACTCTGCAAAGTCAAGGGAAACAAATAGAAAGTGAGGTGACCCTCGTTGACCCTGACCTTGTTGCGGTGCATGATGTTGGTGTACTGCTGCGTGCCAGAAGCCAGCTGATGATCTGTTCCGACGCCCCCTCCTCTATCGCTCGCAGGATTGCTGTGTTCCCCCTCTGCAATCATTACGACAGCGTATTGACAGTGGTTTTTTTTTTCTTGAGGGGAGGGGGTTGGGGGGAAGGGGGAAGGGGCAAAAAGACAGAAGCCGGGTTTAACATGTTGTCACAGTAATACATGACTTTTTAGGCACACACGTGCACACACGGTGCGCGCACTCACACACACACACACACATGCATACACACACATGCACACACATACACATACGCACACTCATGCAAACACACACACACACACACACACACACACACACACACACACACACACAGATACACACATACATATGCACACACACACTCATGCACACATACACACACAACCTGATGTGTCACTAATTTATTCATATCATCATCACTATAGATTTTCTAAAGGGCAAAACCAGTAAGGACAGCACACGAGGATAGTATGGAGAAGAAAGGTATTGCAGTGGAAGGAGGCCGGAAGGAGAGGTCAAAGGGTGTACTGTTTCTTTCAGGTATCAACACTAAATAATCAACTGAATTTCATTTGAAGTCACTGTCTGATTTTCTTTCCCCAGCAACAAATTTAAAACACCCAACTACTCCTATAGAAAAAAAAAGTCCTTCCAAGATTCTTGTCAAATTTCCTCTTTTTTTTTCCCCCCTATGTTTTATTCTTTCAAACAAAACCCAATTATATATTCTTCAATTCTTTGTTCTGAAATTTTTCTACAAAACCCCATAAAATTTGTTTTCAAACACTTAACTCTGACTTTTCTTCAGATCAAACTTCATGGTTTTTGAGCCCCTTATCCTAATTCTTCTCTCCAAAACCTATTAATACATTTTTCTTCCAACTTTATCCTTAAATTTTCTTTATACCTTAAAAAAATTCTTTTATACACAGTGCCTTAAAAAAATCATCTTAAGCCAATTTCACTTCTTTAATTTTTGTTCAGTCTAATTCTCTTATCAATGCTTTATTCTAATTTCATCTAAAAAGCAGAAATTACATTTTTCTAATGCTTTATTTTGAAATTCTCTTGTACTTTTTAACAAGCTTACAGCACTTGAAGAAAAAAGAAGCTTGAAATTCAGTCTGTTTTTACTCAGCTTCATTGTCATCAATATGCTTCATTTCAAATTCAAATTTTTTCTACACAGCCCAGTGTCATCAATATTTGTTTACTTCAAATTCAATCTGTTTCAAATCACTGAGATGTCATCAATATTCATTCGTTTTAAGTTCAAATATGTTTCATGTAATCTAGTTGTCATCAATATTCAGTTACTTCAAATTCAACTCTATTTCAAGTTACTTAATTTTTATCAAAATAGCTGTTTACTTCTGCGTAATATTTATAACAACGTCAGGAATATCTAGGCAATTTCATAATGTTTCATATTTTCCTTTACAAAGAAATAAAGAGATGATATACCAACAAAGACAATGTTAACATTCTTAAAAAGAGAGAGAGAGAGAGACACAGAGAGAGAGAGGGGGAGAGAAAAAAACATTGTGTATGTGCATGCATGCATGCATGTGCATTTGAGTGTGTGTTTGCACATACGTGCATGTGTGTGTGTGTTTGAGAGAGAGAGAGAGAGGAGAGAGAGAGAGAGAGACAGGAGAGAAAGAGAGAGAGAGAGTGTATGTGTCACGTATGCATGTCTGTATATATGTGTGTGTACCTTTGTGTGTATATCTGCACACACACTGGCGTGCATGTCTACTGCATGCATGTGCACATGTGTCAGTGGCTCTGTGAGCGCATGCCTCGTGCATGTGTCCAATCGTGCACGCACGCATGTATGTAACCGCATGTATGCATGTGTTTGTGTGTGAGAGTGGAGTGAGGAAGGACGGTGGCTGACCGTGTCTTTCTCCAGGAGTTCTGTGGGGTCCTGCACAGAATGCAGGAACTGGGTGATGTCCGGGTGGATGTCTCTTCTCAGCGCCTTGAAGAACAGGGGCACCGTCTCCTGGCTCTGCCGTCACCCATGAGACACAATGCCATGGTGAGTTCAGAGGGAGGGAGAGAGAGAGAGAGAGAGAGAGAGAGAGAGAGAGAGAGAGAGAGAGAGAGAGAGAGAGAGAGAGAGAGAGAGAGAGAGGAGAGTATGTGCATGTGTACGAGTGTACATGCATGTGTGTGTGCGCACGCCTGTGAATGTGTGTGTGTGTGTGTGTGTGTGTGTGTGTGTGTGTGTGTGTGTGTGTGTGTGTGTGTGTTTGCGTGCATGCGTGTGTATGTGCGTGTGTGTAGATGTGGGGGTTTTTCTGATCCAAAAAGAGAAACTTCTACTGTCAATCACCCCCCCCCCCCCCCCCCCCCCCACATTTTCCTCACATGAAATTCGTCTGTTTGGGGAAGTGAACACTGGCGGATGACCTTTTGACTGAGTTCTTAGATGTTCAGTCGGATGAATCAACACAGGCGAAAAGCAATTTGAGGGAGTTCTAGAGTGGACAGAGTTGAAGATAGGAAATTAACATGGGTGGTTGACTGTTGGCGTGAATTCTGGATGGAAGGTGTTTAATTCAATAACTAACTCTGGTCCATGATCCTTTGGAAGAGTTCCAGCACAGACGGTGCTTAATCTAAGAGCTTAACATGGGTGGATGACCTGGTGTTCAGTCTAAGACGTCCTGCATCTGTGGGTCACGTCTAATGTCTATGGGTCATTACTAATGTTTTGTGGGCCATGTCTGGCGTTTGCGGTTCATGTCAAATATCTGTGGGTTACGACAGGTGTTTGTGGGTTATTACTGGTGTCTGTGGGTCATATTTTGTGTCTGTGGGTCATGTCTCATGTCTGTGGGCCATATCTGATGTCTGTGGGTCATGTCTGGTGTTTGCGGTTCATGTCAAATATCTGTGGGTTACGACCGGTGTTTGTGGGTTATTACTAGTGTCTGTGGGTCATCTCTTGAGTCTGTCAGTTATGACCGGTGTTCGTGGGCCATATCTGATGTCTGTGGGTCATGTCTACTCTCTGTGGGTTAAGACCAGTGTTTGTGGGCCATATCTGGTGTCTGTGGGCCATATCTGGTGTTTGTGGGCCATGTCTGGTGTCTGTGGGTCATGTCTACTCTCTGTGGGTTAGACCAGTGTTTGTGGGCCATGTCTGGTGTCTGTGGGCCATATCTGGTGTTTGTGGGCCATGTCTGGTGTCTGTGGGTCATGTCTACTCTCTGTGGGTTATGACCAGTGTTTATGGGCCATATCTGGTGTCTGTGGGCCATGTCTGGTGTCTGTGGGTCATGTCTACTCTCTGTGGGTTATGACCAGTGTTGTGGGCTATATCTGGTGTTTGTGGGCCATGTCTGGTGTCTGTGTGGG